>CAUYQV010119784.1:0-13294 GCA_963574575.1 Galagoides demidoff | reverse complement strand
GGTAGAGTGCCATGGCATCACAGCTCATAGCAACCTCCAACTCCTGGGCTCAAGTGAGTCTCCTGCCTCCGCCTCTCAAGTAGCTGGGACCACAGGCGCCTGCCACAACGCCCGGCCATTTTTTTGTTACAGCCATCATTGTTGTTCGGCGGGCCGGGCTGGGGATTTGAACCCGCCACCTTAGGTGTCCGTGGCTGGTGCCTTAGCCGATTGAGCCACAGGCGCCGAGCCTATTGGCAGTATTTTTAAAAAACGAACTCAGACACATCTCAAGTTTTTCAGAAATGTCATCTGGCTAAGGGAATCATTGATAGAACTGAGAAGTCATGATTCACTCTGCTTTTAATGCTGATTGTTAGTACCAATGGACATTGCTTCCTAACATGTTCATATATGACAAACCCTGACAATTTCTTGAGCAGTTGGGTGGTAAATTCAGCATGTAATCTAACTTCTTATTTGTCTTGATATTTCTTATTTTATAGCCCAAGTAATAAAAACCAGGGAAACTTCCAAATACTAGGCCTGCTTTCTGAGCCCACTGGCAAGTTCTACTTGGCTGACAGATAAGCTTCTCTGTTCAAAGAAATACAGGAAAAATCTAAACTTCTTATAGTCTAGGAAAGAAAAATGTCATTGATGACTGGCCCAGAGCACCCTAATTCAGAAAGGATCTGAGTCATGATGGAGGGTTTTGTTTTTTTTTTTTTTAATGTATGCCACCACGGAAAACATCTAATTCAAAACTATATTAAAAAGGCACAAAAGTAAAAAACATATTTTATAGATTTGTTACCTTGAACAGATTATACATCTGTTGCTTTCCTTGTTCACAGGAAACTCCTATTAGCCAAAATCATGATTAATTAATGATTAATTTGTCATGATTTTGTCCCCAGTACACAACAACATCTTGTGTGTGTGTAATGAGTGTGAATGAGGTGACTGGTTATGATAGCAAAATTAATTTATAGGCAGAAAACTAGATACCGGCCATGTTCCATTACATTTTAAAAAGGAAACTCTGACATGATCTAATGAGCTTACTGGTAGTTCTCATTTTAGATGATACTTTTTCCAACATTTATGAAAAATGTAAGAAGATATACAGAGCTTTAGGTAGAATTATTTCCATTAAATTAAATGGCTATGTTTTATGATTCCAAATATAAACATCTTAATCATTGCAGTAAATATTCTTAATAACATGCAGTTTAGCTGATTCCTTATTAATTTTTCCTTTCCAGTTTTATTCATCACCCTTATATTACACTCCTGGGGACTATATTCCCATTAACATTCAGAGGATTCTTAAATGCATCGCATGTTTTAAATACTGCCATTTATCAGTATTATTCTATAAATTTAATTACAAGTGTAAAATATCTTCAAGCAGCCTAGAAAATTAGGTACTTATAAATAATGTTTAAAAAACCATACGACCTTAGAAGTCTTGCTTAGGGTAGAAAACATCCTTATAAAGGTGTAATGGGACCAAAGTGCTTTTGGGAAGACATGAAAGAAAGAGACCCCAGACTATATGTCAAATCGCAGAATTAGATTTAAATCTGTCAGTGGTAAAATGGAAAAATAACTTTGGCAGTAATATGCATTAAAAAACCATAGCCTGAAGAAGCGACAGGTTTCTATCTTTATAATAACTATTGATTAGGTTTTATGCTGGAGGGATGATGGATTTGGGTTCTGCAGTTCATTTGTAAGAATTGAGAATTGGAGAATTTGAAGTGAGATTTCAAGAACCATCCACCTGCAGCTAATCTTGGGGAAAATTTTCTTTTTTTTAAAATTTTTATTAAATCATCGCTGTGTACATTAATGCAGTCATGGGGTACAGTGTGCGGGTTTTATATACAATTTGAAATATTTTCATCAAACTGGTTAACAGAGCCTTCACGGCAATTTCTTAGTTATTGTGTTAAGACGTTTATATTCTACATTTAGAAAGATTCACATGTGGGAGAAAATTTCTTGCGTTAAATATCACAACCAAACGTATTCAGTGGTGGGATTAGGATGGTCCCCCAGAGCTGGTAAAGGAATTCTTTCCTTTAAAATTAGTAGGATTCCTTCTATCTCAGGTATCTCTAGTTTTTTTCAGTACATCAAAGTATAAATATTAGGACAATTATTTCAATACTGCTGGACGTCAGAGATACTATTTATCCAATTACCTGAAGAAATTTTTATTAAATTCTGTGTGCTGTGCAAGATCAATAAAAGTTGCTCATTGATTGAATAACTAGAAATATTTATTGAATGCCTGATGAGGGTTGTATAGTTTGTGTGTTAGTAATTTATTGCTAGGAAATAAATAATCCCTAAATTTAGTGGCTCAAAACAAGAAGATTTATCATCTGCTGGTTTTGGAACTAGTTTCTATGGGTGAATTAGCTGTGTGCTTCTGCCCCAAAGTCAGCAGCCTGGGTGATACAGAGATACCCCATCTATTTAAAACAAAAAATAGAATTAAACAGATACTTCCAAAGACAATAACCTAGTGGTGAGCAAATAGATTAAAGGGAGATTAACCTGGAAATGAGAAAAAAAATTAAAACCACACACTATAGAATGATTAAAGTTAAAGCTAAATTAAAAATCTTAACCATTGGCAAGAATGTAAGCTGGAAGGAACATACCTTTTTTGTGTTCTGGTTTTATTTATATTTATTAATTTTTTAATTTCAGGTTAATATGAGGTTACAAACCCTTAGGTTACAATGTCTGCATTTGTCTTGACCTTTTTCCTTTGTATTTTTTTTTTTTATCCACATAGAAAAGTCTGATGAAAGGACTTAGAAAATAAAAAAAAAGAAACTAACATGTTAGGGGGCCACAGATTAAATGGAATGAATGGTATGAAATGCATATTAGGTTATGCTAATTGTACTGGCCAATATACAGAGCTAAGCTCTGAGAAAAAGCTTAAAAATTTTACCATGTAAGCATTAAATACAAAAATGGTGCATAGAAAAAATCACAATGACTAGTACACTGCAACATCTTCTGTGTGTGTAGTGAGTGCGAATGGGGTAATCGGTTAGTATGGAAAAATTAATTTATAGGCAGAAAACTAGGTACCGGCAATGTTCCATTACCTTTTAAATCATTCAGAAAATATAGATTTTAACCAGTAAGATATTAGATAACTATAATTCTGTAACTCAATTTTATAACGCCTTTATAACCCTGTTTTCCCATATAAAAATTTATAATCTCAATGAACCAAAGAATAAATGTATATAATGGCTAGCAAGGTTATTATCTGTATATGGCATCTTATCTGAATGAAGATGACATTCAGATGACTGTGTACATAATTGTCATTTAGGATCCTGCAGGGCATCCTAAGACTAAGGACAGACCTAACTTCACTCCTGAGGTAGGGTCTGAGATGACAGCAGTGAAAACCTCTGTGGTAGATATTCTTTTTTTGTTTTGTTTGTTTGAGGCAAAGTTTCACTTTGTTGCCCTTGGTAGAGTGCTGTGGCATCACAGCTCACAGCAACCTCAAACCCTTGGGCTTAAGCAATTCTCTTGCCTCAGCCTCCCAAGGAGCTGGGACTATATAGGCAACCACCACAATGCCTGGCTAATTTTTTTGTTTTGTTTTTGTAATTGTCATTGTTGTTTTCAGGCCCGGGCTGGGTTCAAACCCGGCAACTCCAGTGTATGTGGCTGGCTCCCTAGCTGCTGAGCTACAGGCGCCAAGCCTGTTGTAGATATTCTAAGTCTAGCTAAACACAGAATAATGGAGCCTTTCATCCTGACTGCTTTTTTTTTCCAAATGCCAATATTTCTTCTTCTGTGACATAATTAAGAAGGGAGTGCATATTGTCCATGTGTTTTATTGACTCTAAGTATACTTAATGCATTAGAATAAGCAGTCTGTCAGATGCACGACATCTCCATCCCAATTCCCTAACGTGTAATGTCAACATAATGAACAAGTGTCGTGTTGATTAGATGAATGTGGAGTAGTAGCCTAAAAGTCTGACACAGGCCTCTAATCTTGGCCATTATCTAGCTGTGTCCACATGGGCAAATCAATTAACATCCCTAAACTTGTTTTTCTCATGTATAAAACAAGAGTGTTAAGCTCATTTAGACAATTAAAAGTTTTCATCTTGCTGTTTAAAATTATGCAGCAGCCATGTGGTGAACAATTGAACACTTTTTACTACTGAAAAAGCAAAAGTTATATGGAGTCTCCAAAAGTTATATGGAGTCTCCCACTGTTCCCCAATTCATTAGACCACTGCAAGAAAAAAAAAAAAAAGTGGAGAGAGCCTTAAAGTATTGGATCTGAAATAGAAAGTTCAATCATTTACTAGCTTTGGGGTGTTGAGAACATCACTACAGTTCTTTAAGCTTTAATTTTGTTCTCTTTAAGACTTCTGGCTCTAAGAACACTAGTGAACATCATAGAGACGGCTCCTAACTAGTTAGCTGAATTCCCGGGCAACCAACTTACAAGTGAGAACCTTATTCGTTTGTGTTTTCCACCTCCAAGGACTTTTTAATGAAATTTGTGTAAGTGTCTTAACATAATAACTAAGAAAATGCTGTGAAGGCTATGTTAACCAGTTTGATAAAAATATTTCAAATTGTATATAAAACTAGCACATTGTACCCCATGGTTGCATTAATGTACACAGTGACGATTTAATAAAAAAATAAATAAAAAATCCAAGATTAAAAAAAAAAGAAATTTATGTCATCCTGATTAGCTTTTCTTCTCTTTCTAATGTGCTTTCATTGATAAGAGTCACATTCTGCCTTTTAAATCCCTAAATCTTCAGATTTCCACCTTTGGTGAATATTTCTGTCCCCGCAGTGCTGTAGAATTTTCAGTGATGTGCAGCATCTGAGGTTGTTCATTTTTCCCCTGTAGCACACTCAGGACTTGTGTTTAACAGCCTCTGATATGCAATACGCATTGTTTAAAAAACCTCTAAATGAAAGCCTATTAGCAAAAAGTAAATTAGCTACCAGAAACCTGCTGCAAGTGTGCTGGACGGCAGCAAGGTTGGCATTGCTGCTTTGGGTTAGGATATTGCTGCTCCGTAGACAAACCAGAATCCTTGTGAGGTCATCTCATTGTTGTTGCTCTGCCAACAGACTGGTTGTCCTTTGGTCAGAGTCCAGTACCGAACAAAAGCTGTGATCTGGGTGTTGAAGTTAAATGACAGTAACTAGGCCATGTGAGGTGCCCAGGAACAACGGCTGGACTGGTACCTAGAAAAAGGGCTGCTATTGGGAGCCTGTTCTTTGAGGAAGGGGTTCATGTTTTTATGTGCCCACAGTGTAGTGTGCAGATGAAAAGGGCTTACAGTTTACCCAAAGCAATTAAAACAATAATGCTAAAATTTATAGAGTATCTGTGAGCACTGGATTGAAGATTCCAACTTGGACTGTGTACTTTTTAGAGTTACAGAGCAAATGATTTCTTCTGTAATCCGTCTATGCTATGCCAACCATCTACCATTATTGATCATATGCTCCACATTTATCTCATTTCATCACGTAAAAAATTGGACATGTACTTACAGTTCTAAGCTAAAGTTTATCAGAATCTTTAAAATCTTCAGTCTTGTTCTCCCAGGATTTATAATTGTAGAAAGAGCATAAAGTACTTAAAATTTAAAGGGACACAGCTAACACTCCAGTGAACTACATATATCTTAATCATTTCTTAAACCAAAGACCAATTCAAAGTGATAGTTTAAGTGGAATGTATTACTTATATTTATAACTTTACCACTTTTATATATATGTAATTTTGAACTCTGGGGAAATAAAATGAAAGAGACTATTTTATCCTTTTTCCTCCTAAAAGCAGGACATAAAATTCCAATAAGAAAGATGTCCTCTCTGTACCAAAAGAAAGTGGGATGCGGGGTTGGGGGAGGGTCATAGCTGAGAAAAATCTTTGCCAACAAACCTTGTCAAACCATCAACCCTGATCTTCCGAGTTACTTTTCCATCATAACTGCTCTGGCCCAGACTTCTTTATCTTGTCATATTTTCATAATCTGTCCGATTCAATATGTAACTTCAACTCTAACTGCTTGGCCTTTTTTTTCCTCTATGAGGGCTCCTATGTTGTGCCCAATTTACATTAAGTCAATTTGTGTGCTTTTCTTCTATTAATCTGTCTATGTCAATTTAATTCTCAGTCCTAATCCAAAGCCCTAAAAAAGTAGAGATAAAATTTTCCTGCCCTATATGGTTTTTTCCTAGGATATTTACTTAAAAAAAAAAAAAAAAAACCCAAGCAAACAAAAATCCCAATGATCCACGTTATTACCCAAATGTTGGCTTTCATTGTATGATTTAAGAGTGAACTAAATAACTCCAGTGAAAAGAGGTAAAATATTCTTTTCTTATACCCAGCAGATGTCAATTATGGCAATACCCTCCCCGCAACCCTATCATGTTGGCTTTTAAAGAGGAAATAGAAGGAAGCCTCAGAGTGAAGGAAGAAAGGTTTCTGTGGGAAGACAGGAGTGCTGCTTGCTGCAAACCTGGACCAAGGATCTACTTTTCCCCATCCTGGTCATGCTCTGAAGTGGGCCCAGCCATGAAATCTCACATCTCAACTCCAGGAAAGTACACTGTGTCCCTCATGCCTTCCCAAACTTGGCCAGTGACAAAACCAGCTTCATCTTAGTGAGGCATTTCCTGATCATAGAAGTGTCTCAGCTGCCTACCAAATTTGCATCCGCCATTTCCCCTTACTGTTGCCCTTTAAAGGAAGTCATTGTCAATACCACCAACGACCAGAATATTCCAGGGAATGTTTTTTTCATTCAAATCCTTTCACCTTAAGGTGGGTGAATATAAGCAAAAATAATTATATTTTAGAATAAATTACGAATCAGGACTCAGGGTATAGTTTCTGAATTACTGCTATCGAGGTTATTGTTCAGCCATCAAGTTTTAAAATAAATTCTAATTCATTCCTTTATTTTCACTGAATTCTTTATGTCTGCTTTTTTTTTTTATGAATAAAGAACCTTTCTGCTTTTAGAGTAAGCTATAACAAAAAATCTATTCAGGATTTTAAGAAATGATAAACAAAATCCAAATTATAGCAGTCCTCATTATAATAGCACTGAATAATCTCCTCATTAGTAGTGATTACCTGGATATTAATAGAAGTTTCTGACCTACAGATTCTTTTTTGCAAATGCTTAGTATAATTTGCAATGATGTGCTATGAAATGTAGGTGTATATTTTTTACTTTGCTTTAGTATTGAAGGGATGGGTTGTATGAAGGTTTATGAATTTATCGAATGGTGTAAAATGTATTGACTGTCAGGAATCTTGTTTCAAGAACTGCATGGCTCTTTTTACTTCTGGAATCATTTCGATGTGCTGTAAATAGAAACGTGTTTGTGGGTGTGTGTCTCACTTAATTATTTTCTTGGTTGCATTATTACATACCGAACAAAATCACATTCTGGAAATGAATGTTATCCTTAAGAGAAACGCTGCATTCTGGTGCTGAATGATTTTGCACCTTATACAGAATCTGTGGTAACTTTGATGGCATTAGTATGGAGTTTTCTCATCTCTGAAATTTTAAGTTACACAACGGAGAGTCAGATTTCTTTTCCTCCCAGTTTCCACTGCTTGCTTTTCAACCTCCCCACTTCAGTAATCCAGACTTCCCATCGCTAATTGCCGTGGTAAAAATAATTTGGTGAAGAAAATGAGCCAACATTTTGTCTACTAGAGATATTTTTGCCTTTTTTTATGGGCAATCCTTTTCTTAACTTAAATAACAAAGCCATTCAACTGGATACTTTTAAAATTGAGAGATAAAGTTCAAAAGCACCACAGTATTTATTAACTAAAAAAGCATTGGTTAATTCTTTATCCTCTACTTAGAAAAGATGCTTTTCATTTGCCTTGGCCGATATTTTAATACATTTCCTTATCATGTTATTGGATGTGGTCTGAATAAAGAAAGAAATTTATAAGAAAAAATCCCTCACAGATAAAGTTCCTAATTATTGCATTTCTAATACATTTTAAACACATTATTTTCTAGAAGCAAAAGCCAAGAACCAAACCTTTATTCTTTGAAATCTGCTTAAAATAAATTGTTTTGTGAGTCAAATTAGTACTTTGGAAGGGGCCCTAGAATGATTACATCATACATATACCACATAGTCATCCCCATATTGGTTGAGACGAATACTTATTGTGTGAAAAGTGTTTTGGAAAAAATGTGTTAAAAAATGCATTTCAGAGAGATAGCTGGCAAAGCAACTTGGTATTATATAATCAGGACTTCTTAAATGCATCTTTATTCTACCTATTCTATCGTGTAAAATCTTAAAATGTTTCTTTGGAGAACCCGTTCATTGCATATCCTTTTATGCCTTTATATCCTTCCTTTGTACATAAGATGACAAGAATATCAAAGTTCTCTGAAATGCCTGTTGGGGAGTATCTGAAACATTGCCCTTGAGGTGGTTTCAGTGAAGATTAGGTCGCATTCTGCCAACTTTAGAAATCAATCTGGTTTAGAAAAATCATCCCATGGCAGGGCAGTCGGTATTTATGACGACAGAATTCTCTGAGCTCCCCTTTCACACCTTCTGCCTCCTAGTTTTTTGTGACTTCCTTTTGGAGAAAACCTAGCAAGAATACAGTTCAGTAGAGGAAATCCAAATGACTTTTGCTGATGGGCTTCTAGAGAAGGACCTACAGTCTCTTCTGAAGGAAGACACGTCTGGGCTGTTTGCAAACAGCATGGTAGAGGCAGTTTGTTTGTTCATCCGGATGATACAGGAAATATGGACAAATGCTGGTAGTATTTCAGGAGCAATTAGCAAATACCAAGCTGTTTAAATCGTTCCATTTAAGCAAGGAAGAGATTACAATGAAAGAAAAGATTACAATGCCAGAGGAGAGTCCACAAGGATAAGCCTTTCCATATCCTTTGGTATTAGCAAACTGCTTGGAAAGCAGCTTTAGAACATTGGGGCCTATGTGGTGTATACATTTATAAATGAATTGGAGACATAGTTCTATTGATGCAGACAATTTGTCAGCATTTAAGAATTAAGACTTTTGGCACAGTAGCAATAAAACACAAGTTGTGTCCTCTGAAGTGGAAAGTTACAACATTCTGTCATTGATTTTCTGTCTCTTGTTGAGAAGAGACTGACTGAAGTCTGGGGAGGGCTGCAATTGAAACATCAGTTCTCACAAAATACATTCCATTTCTCTAAGGGATAACCGTGCCATTCCAGGTCTGGGTTTTCGTACTTATTTTCAATGCTTAAATATTCCTCTGTTAATTAAATGAAAATGTGCTCAAGTATGCAAGCAAGCATGCAAAATTGAGTAGAAACCAGACAGAACATTAATATTCCCACAAAGAAGCAAGAGGGAAGCACAGGAAATGCCTCTTGTGTTGATTATTTACAAGAGTCTGGCAAAATGCACTTTGAATTGCTGGTTTTTCTTAATGTTTTCTAGTTCTCTATCATTTTCACTTTATTCTTCCTGGACACACTTTAAAACAAACACAAAGAACCATAGCAGAAAAACTACCCAACCCCAAACCCTGATTAGCCTGACAATATTCTTTATTTCAGTATTTTAATTTTTAATGAATGTAAGATTAAATAATTTTCCTTTGTACAGAAAATTTAAATTAAAAACTGGGACTCATAGGCAGTATTACTACGTTCATTTTGATTATTGTGATGTTTTAAAAGATTCTACTATTCAAGGGATAAATATGAGGATACTTCCGGAGAAAAGGCATGCTTTGATCTATAGAAATGAATAACCAGGCTTTTCTGATGCTCAATATGTTGCTGGAATTTAATGCTCATTACATTTTGAAAAAAATCAAAGCATTTGCAAAGAGGATCAAAACTTTGATATGATCTTCCATTTATTTCATTTCATATCTAAAGAAAAATGAGAACTTTCCAGATAGTTGCTCTTATCAAGAAATGGAAGATTGAGGGATCGTTCAAAATATACATGGTCCTACCACTTAAATGACTGGCTGAAGAAAGAAAAAACAAACAACTACCCACCCACCCACTCAATTAACTAGCAAATCAACCAAAGACCCTTCGTGAAAACATTGGAATGATTATTTCCTGGCTGTGTGAACTTTATGCAAGGAAGTTCAACTTTAGAATTCCAGTTTCTTCATCTCTGAAAGAGAAATAAAATTTCTCATAGATCTACCTCAAGGAGACATTGTGAGGAGTAAATGAGTTGGATATTTGAAGTAAGTTATGTGCATAGTTTTTGTTGTGGACTAAATGTTTGTAGTCCTAAAAAATCTTATGTTGAAGCCTTAACGCCACAATGTTAAGGTATTTGGAGATGGGAACTTTGGGAGGAATTAGGGTTAGATGAGATCATGAGGCAAGACCCTCATGATGAGATAAGTGCTCTTATAAGAGAAGACCCTGAAGAGGTTGGTATCTCTCTTTCTTTCTGTGTGCATACCAAGAGATCATATTAACATACAAGTGGCAGATGGCTGCCACCTACAAGCCAAGAGAAGAGCATTGAGAATGAAACAAATCTGCCACTTTGGTACTGTAGTTGCCTGCCTCTAGACCTGTGGAAAATACAGTCCCATTGGTTAAGCCACCCAATCTAGGATATTATGTTATGGCAGCCTGAGTAGAATAAGTGTATTAGCTATGATGATGATAACGATGACAGTGGTGATGAGGATGACAATCATGTTCATGGAAAAACGGTTATCAGGGCTATATGAAAGCCCTAGTCTCCATTTCCCCTTGATTTATTCCTATTATATTAATTAACAATACAAGACAATATTCTCTGAAAAGAGAGATGCCTCCTTATTTACTCTTCTCACTTCCACCATGTATAACATGATTTCTGCCCACATAGATGCTAACGTTATAAATAAAAATCTGACTTTGTGTTACCTTGAAAATTTGATTACCTTCTATTAGATAAGCTTGCTTTACTATCTATGCCACAGTCTTTTTCTCTTTCTACTCTGTTATTATCATTGCCATATTCTCATATGTCTTGTAAATTAATTTTACATCACATTTTATTGAAAAAAGTCTGAGCACATTTTCTATGTGTAAATAGTATGTTGTACATTAACCTACTTGGCTAATGTTATACAGATTTTGTTGTACATTAGCCAAGTTAATGGAAAAATAGATGCATGCCCTTTGCATCAGGGTCAAGTGAAAGGACTGTGGTCTTCTGGATGGGGATGCACGGCAAATGGCATTTATTCTTTGTATGATTTCATTCTACCTGCAAGGATGATTAAATTTAAATAATGGAAGAATAAATACTTTAAATATTTCATTAGCTCCTCACTGTGCAAATGATAGAAATTAAAAAGCTATATCCTACCTACAGTATAGGTGTGGCAGGACCAATCAAAAATAAACAATTAATGAGCATGCTTTTTTTATATATGCACCTTAGTTATATACAATATGATAGTAGATGATGGAAACTGACATTTTTGTTTCAAATTCCAATTATAGCTAAAATCAAATACTCAATTTCATTTGCTCTTGCTTTCCTATTTCCTAACACCTACTCAGTCCAACAACATTGTGGACTAAGGAAGAGCACACGAGGAGATTCTGGCCTGTGTTCTCACCAAAGGATATTTAACTAACAGTTAGCAGTTCATTAATAGCAACAACAGCCACAGCAATCACTAGGGTAATATTTATTGGAGGTTTTCTGATGACCAAAGCACAGTGAAGGTTAGGACATTTAGTTTTCATAATAGTTCAATGTTATTATCCTCTTTTACACATAAGGAAACTAAGGTGCAGAGAGATGGAGTTGATTGTCCAAGTTCACACAGACTATTAACTGACTTGAACCTGGACTGTATGCTTGTAAATCCTATCCACAAAGAGCATATTGTCTAATAGATGAGGTAAAATATACTCACAAAAAGATGCCACAAGAAATCCAGGGATTTTGCTTATTAGTTTCCCCATGCTTGAATTATCTCCATCCAGGCCACTTAGGCCTAGAAATATTATATTGGAGAGCAATATTCTTTTCTTTCTTTCCTTCTTTTTCCTTTGAGACAGAATTTCCCTCTGTGGCCCTCAATAGAGGGCTATTGTGTCATCATAGCTGACAACAATCTCAAACTCTTGGGATCAATCCATTATCTTGCCTCAGTTTCCCAAGAAGGTGGGACTACAGGCCCCTGCTACAATTCCAGCCTTTTGTTGTTGTTGTTGTTGTTGTTGTTTTCAGTAGAGACAGTGTCTTCACTCTTGCTCAGCCTGGTCTCGAACTCCTGAGCTCAAGCCATCCATCTGCCTTGGCCTCCCAGAGTGCTAGTATTACAGGTTTAAGCCATCATGCTTGGCTGGAGAACAACATTCTTCTTATCATTTTTTCAAATACACATTAAATAGAGTATTAGAAAATAACTAAATAGGAAATACGTGTGTGGTAAAATCTGTGAATTATATATATATAAATTATGATGTCTTCTAAATAAATCTCAAAGTAGAGAGGCATTAT
Source organism: Galagoides demidoff (assembly GCA_963574575.1). NCBI lineage: Eukaryota > Metazoa > Chordata > Mammalia > Primates > Galagidae > Galagoides > Galagoides demidoff. Next base: position 729 of record CAUYQV010119784.1, on the reverse strand, counting down.
AGGATAGTGATTAAGAGCACAATCTTAGAAATCATTCTGCTGTTTATCAGCTGTGAATATTTGGGCAAGTTACTTCTCTATGCGGAATCAGTTTTCTAACCTGTAAAATAGGTATATTAATAGAATAAATAGGTATATTCATAGAGTTGTTATAGTATTAAATGAAGTGATAATAATTATAAAACCTTCAGCATAATACTTGGCATATAGGTACTCAAAAGTTGTTGTATTATCTTTACTTCTATGCAGGAAGTAAAGATAGGAAAGTAAAGATAGGAAACACAGAATTTGGGGTTTTTCTTAGCATTTCTTCTGAAGTTATATTTTCTTCTAGTAGTTTAATAGTTTCAGGTCTTACATTTAAGTCCTTATTGCATTTTTAAGTTTATTTTTGTATATGGTGAGAGATAAGAGCCGGTTTTCTTCTTGAGCATGTGGACATTCACTTTTCCTGACACCACGTATTAGACTGTTTTTTCCCCCACGTGTGTTCTTGGTACGTTTGTTGAAAATCTGTTGGCTGTGTGCAGGTTGATTCCTAGGCTTTTTATTCTGTTCCATTTTGCCCATGTTTATGCCCAAACCATGCTGTTTTTACTCTAGCTTTGTAGTATGTGCTACTGAGTGATGTTTCCAGCTTTGTTCTTTTTACTCAAAATTGCTTTGGCTATTTGGGGTCTTTCATGGTTCCAAAAGTCTTAAAGGACTTTTTCTCCCTATTTTTGTAAA
>CAUYQV010119778.1:0-14770 GCA_963574575.1 Galagoides demidoff | reverse complement strand
CCTGCTTCTGGAGCTTAAAGGGAGCACATAGTTTGTGGGGTTCTACCCCACACTGGGTGACCAAGCTGGGGTCAAACAAGCCAGAGGGTTCTGGGATGAAACACTTGGCCAGCATCTTGGATGTGGCTGGGCTTTTAGCTGCATTTCCTAAAAAGACTGTGCTATATCTGACCCACCCCTGGACTGGCTGCCTTGCCTTCTTCTGGGACCCCCTGGCAACCTGACCTTGCTCCTTCACCTCACTGATTGGCCCCACACTTCTGTGTGCCGTCTGTCCACACCTATGATCCACTGCCCAAGGAACCCTCTTTGCAACCAGTGCCTAGGCCCAATTTAGCCACTCTACCTCCAGTACCCTACACACTGTGTGTACCTCAATACATGATTATGCACATATAATGAGATGAAATTCATAACCCCTAAGAGCTGGCACCAGAATTTATTTTAGGGTACCTGTCTTTCTTGAGGAAAAAGACTATAATTTATTTTGGATTGAAAGGGAGTACTTGAGAAACCTTTTAACAATAGCAGAGAGGAGAGAAGGAAAAGTCCCCCCACCCCGTTGAGAAGATTGACAAGGCTGGGGTAATTGACATGGCAAGAGATTCCTATGAGGTCCAAGTTTGTGTCTGATTTTCTCAACTTCTCCATCCAGCCATCCTGCGCCAACCTGGCCCAGTGCACACATCTCTGGACCAGCAAGGCCCAGAGGGACCATGAGGAAGCATCTTTCTTTCTTTGCCCTTCAGCTCACCCGACTCAGGAAGACCCTTCACCAGCGCTGACACAGCCTCCTGCTCAGTGTGTCCTCCTCTGCTCTCCCCAGACTTCCCCAGCTGAAGGCCAGGCCTGAGCTCCCCCTCACTGGGGCACCAGGATGGTCACTGCTGTCAGGAAGGAACCTGGGCCTCATAGTGCCTACAGCTGCCCCACCCTGCCTATCAGGTCTGTCCCGGGGACAGGGCTGATTCTGCTGCTGCTGTGGGACTTGATGTAAGCTGAGTCCAGTTCCCTTCTGACTGGGAAGTCTCTGGGATGGAGAACGTGTGCTGTATACTTCAGTGTGTCTGCAGAGTGACGCACATGAACAAGACTATAATCGCTTTCTGTGAGAGACAAGTCTTTTATTACATGAACCTCTATCCAAATGTCAAGAAAGGTGTACTATACATTTGATATATTATATACCAAACATAGTAAGCATTTTGCATAAATATACCAGAAAAAAATGCCAAAGGGATTATAATAAGACAGACAAAGAGAAAGATGATCTATTCTGAGAGACAGACATACACCGCACCAACACAAGGGCAAGAAAATGCTGAATATAATTTCTCTATCTGACCCACGTACCCCAGAGGTGTGAATATACAGAAACGCTGCAATAGATTCCACATATGTTCTCGATGGGTCTCAGGACCCACTCAGGGCCCCTCATGCAAGGCTGATCCAGGAGAACTTTGGCTCAAGCTTATTTCAGCAGTCACAAGAACAGGTTGCAGGCTGATCTTGAACAGAGGTTGGTCAGGAGTCCTCCTTTTTCAGTCCTAAAAACTCTCAGTAAAATAATATACTTCAAAGGGAGAGGCTGAGGGGATGTTTTCCCTGAAATACCTGATCACGGCAACATTGGTTGAAGTTTTAAAAACTTTATACTCAATACTACAGAACTTGCCAAGGTGCTTTCCAGCCTCAGGAGATCCATCTAGTATTTCCACATACTCATTATCACAGTTCCTAGGATAAGACTGGAACCTGGGGAAGACAAGATAGCAGACATGAGATTCTGTAACTATCCTTTCTCTGTTATAAAATGTAATCTCAACCAATGGATAGAGATCCAAGAGCTTTGCTTTGAGAAGTGCCTGGTCAGATGGGAACAAGGTACGGGAAGTCCATACATTCTACGTAGAGACTCTACCACCCCAGGACCCTTCCCATCTTCCCCGAACCCTTACAGTCCCCTTGGCCACAAGAGGCTTCCCAGTCTCATGTTTCCACATCTTCATGGGAACCCAGCCTATCACTATGGGATCCCCACAAAGGACTTGCTGTCTCCTCATCAGCTGTCCTTCAAGTCCGCAAGGGGCAAATGCAGCAACTCATGGTGTCTGTCATCAGGCACAGCCTCTGTGTCAGAGCAAGAGGCTGATACCAGGGTGAGGGTTCATGGCCTAGTTCCTGCTTCTCTGGCCCCTGGGAGGATGGACAGGAGTGGGGATAGCATGGTACCCCCGGTTCAACCTTGACCCCCTTGATGCAGGCAGAAGGGAGAAGGACCTCCACCCCCAACCTGTGAGGGCCACTCTGTACATGGGGTGCTCTCAATCCTAGGGTGACTTCTCACATCCACTTTCTCCTTCTACATGTCCAGAACTGAACTTTATCCCTCACCCTCACTTAGCCCCCAGCATATCCCCCACTCACAGGACAGGGTCCAGAGCCCCTCTGGGCTATGACAAAACAATGTGGGGGGGGGACATGTCCCAGGACACACTCAGCTTCGTTTGTAATAACTTTGCCCTTGGCTCAGCCAGAGTCCTTCCTTAGTGCCAAGGTCAGTCAGACCCCAAAATTAATCTTTGGAAAGGACAAAGGACAATATGGGCACATGGTCAGACCTGCCCATCCCTCTGACCTTGGAGCAAAGGGGACACAGGAAATGCCTGACCCCTTCATCCCAGGTTCTTCCTCAGCCTCCTCCTCTCCTTGCTTCCCCAACTGGGTCAACTAGGCCACACTCCATTCTACAAATGCCCAGGGGCACAGGGTGGGTAGATGGTCTAAGCTCTGTGTCTCAGGCAGCTGTCTCACAGGAGGCCTTCATCACACAGAGCACCTGAGTGACCTAGTGGGGGCTCCAACCCTGAATAGGCCTGCAGGAGACAGGGGCCTTAGTCACACAGATTCCATCATCTTCTCATCTGTGTCACGGTCCATGTCTGATCTGGTCCCCAGGCTCACATTAGTGACCTTGGCATTGACTCAGCCATGCAGGGACTCATGCCACATTGGAAATGCCTTCTTAGGCTTTATCACTTTGTCTATTCTGTCTTTCCTTCTGGGAAATTCTTTGAAGTACAAAAAGATATTCCCATTCCACTTGATGCAGATACAGAGGCAAAGATCCTATTATCAGTTAAATAAAACCTAAAGCTTTGGTCTGGTTTTTTTGAGGCACCCCTGAAAGAAAACTATTTTCCTTCAGAGAGAGTCAAAAAGGGGGTTTCCTGTCCGTGAAAGAGTGTGTCCTTTGAGAGAATTCCAGACAGATAATCTAGGAGAGGCTGAAGATACTTCTGGGCAGAGGGGAGAGGAGATAAGGCCAAGACCAGCTAAACTCTGCTGTGTCCAGAAAACATAGTGCATTATGGCTCAGCCCAGGGGGCTTTTGGGGGAGCAGTAGAGAGAAAGGAGCAGACAGGAAGTGTCAGATGGTGAAGGGTGCACAAGATGACAGGGAGGGCAGCTTTATCCAGAGAATAGGGAGTCCCTGGGGGCTTTCGGCAGGAAGTAGGAATGGAGTGGGATAGTATTTCAAAGGCCTGGGGTGGATGGAAGCAGGGTGGGCAGGAGGCCAGGAGGGCCCCACTCCCAGGGACGAATGGAACACCAGCAAAATGAAAGCTGAGCACTCACTTGAATCCTGGAAATGCCAGCACGATCTTAATCTCAGGTCCTGACTCGATTATCCATGTACAATCAGTTTGATTCCCCTCATAGTTGATAATCCTGCCTCTTTTATCTGAATAGTGGCCCCCACACGCACCAGGCCCTATAAGACACCAAAAGGGGTCCAGGCCCCACAGATTCATGACCAAACTTCCCAATGTCCCTCCCTCAGGGATCAAAGGCAACACTGAACATCCTAGGTGGGTAGACCCCAAAACAAAGTAGACTGTGATTTTAACCATTCATACATTTGAAGTGACCCCCTCCCCCATTAAATTACCATGTTTGTCCCCATAGATAAACAGAAGAAAGTAATGACCCCTCAATGTAACATTTATTTATATCTTTTGCCAAATTTTTCATCAGATAATCTGAACTTCAACTTTAGAGTATTTTTGCTATGGGAAGCATACAAAATAGCAAATAGGGAGGATGTCAGTAGCAAAGAGGCCCAAACATTTTTTTTTTTTTGAGATGGAGCCTCAAGCTATCCCCCTGGGTAGAGTGCCATGGCATCACAGCTCATAGCAACCTCCAGCTCCTGGGCTCAAGCGAGTCTCCTGCCTCTGCATCCCAAGTAGCTGGGACCACAGGCGCCTGCCACAGCGCCCGGCCATTTTTTGGTTGCAGCCATCATTGTTGTTTGGCAGGCCCAGGCTGGGGATTCAGGAAGGAGAACCCACATCCCTGTCCTTGTGAGGCCAGGGGGAGGGGCTCCAGGGCCCTGCTCACTGACACGTCAGGCCTCACTGCTGAGACTGAGGATGATAACAGCACTTTCATCCAGGGCCAATGTGTCCGGGTCTGTTAAGTGCTCAGCCTGTGCCCAGCACATCCTGCTCACTGGGAACATCAATCAATTAATCACCAAGTGGCCACGTCCTAAGAGACCCTCCTCCTCTACCTGCATCCTTCACATTTCCAGCATTGCCTCGGCCTTCAATGCTCTCTCCTCTGACACTGAGGAAGGGCCACTTCACAGCCCTGCAGACTCCAGGCATTTGGAGGAGGCTCCTGCCCTCATGTGACACAGGCCATGTGGACAGAGTCCTTTCTCTGCCTGGGGAGGCTGTGTAGAGGGCAGGGTAGGGGAGGTCCTCTGGGCTGGGGAGGAGAACACAGGGGAGCCCTGGGGGCAGGTGGGGATTGGGGAAAGTGAAGGCTGATCCAGTGTCAGGACCAGACATAACAAGTGCTTTGGGCCAAGAAATCTCCCCAGCCCATGCCCTTCCCATGGAGCCATTTGGAGTCCAAATAAAAAGCACATCATCTCTGTGAGGACAGGGGCAGAGGTGAAAATCCTGTTGGGACTTACCTATATTCCATATAGCTGAAACAGTTGTGGCTGAAAGACACAGAGAACAAAGAAATTAAAAGCCAAATTCAGAGATGAGTTAGAGCAGGAGAATGGAAAATGACCACACTGTGAGGATGAGTTTGAGTACGAGGGACAGAGCTGAGTAGGCAGAGGAGATGGCATCACTGTCCCCATGTGTGGGAACAACCCTGGGCCACCCAGAGGAAGCGGGGAGAAGGTCTGGCTGTCAGCACCTGAGGACCACCTCACTCACTGCTTTCTCTGTGTCTCCAATTTCAGTCAATTGAGGTTCAGTTTTCCCCCTGTATGGGCACACTCAGAAAACAAATCTGACACTGGTGACAGACTGGTTCTATTTACTTTAGATTTTTCTGATATTAGCACTCATGTCCCACGTCCCAGGAAACCATCTATCAGGGAAAACGAAGAAGGTCAGCAACCCCAACTATCACCTGAACATTTCTTGTTGTAACTTCTGTAATGATACAAATTATCTCTTTTCTGTTTCATTAAACTAATTGACAAAATCTACAGTTGGTAGATATAACCCATTGTAAATTTTTCTGTCTGAGACCCAACTTAAATACTTGATCCGAGAGAGCGCGGTAACAACCCAAAGTGAGCGAATGAGGCCACCATCTCCGTCAATGAAGGTTTATCAGGCCCAAGTCTGACAAGGTGCCTGAGAAAGGCACAGCACAGAAGCATCTGAGACCTGTGCTTTGGGACTCAGTATTTCAGGGATGAAGACATATAGAAAAAGATCCCTGGGGTCCTGCCTCAGGGGCAGGGTCTGTTAAGACCTATGGATCTGATCTGATGGTGACCAACTGAAGAAATATAAAGTTAGAAATGATGAGAAAGAAAGAGAAAAGATACACAGAACAGAATTTTCAAAGGTGGGAACACAGGGGACCTACTACCCTTTTGTGGGATTCTGGTGAGTGACACCAGGTGTCGGTTCCACTCAGCTTTTATTGAAGTCTATTTGCTCGTTAGCCCAAAGAGTAAGCTTAGGAAGGGAACAAAGACACCAGAAGTTTCTCTGAGTGAACATATAAGCTCCTATTGTTTCTATAATCATTAACTTTAAGAGTCTGAGCACTCTGAGAAATCCAGAACCTGAGCCTTGTGTGTGTGGGGTCTCCTGCCTGTGGTCACACACACAGATTCTGAGGGGGGGTTGTTAATCCTACTAGTTCACTGTGGAATAAAATGCCACTGACATCAATCTCCTTTGAAGAGTTGGTAGGAAAGAGGAATTTTACTCTCTTCACCACCACAGACGGTATTCCTTTGCAGTAAGGGATCCTAAGCCCTCCTATCAATATTTTGGGGTTTGAGCTATTTCCTTGATTTCTGCCCTAGGCAAATACAAATCTTTACAATGGATATTTGCTTTGACTGTTTGCTGGCCAGTTAATGAATCTTGCCAGGCCTTGCCACAGCATCTTCTATGGCCATTATTTTCTTCATAGTGCCTACTGACCTAGCAGGGATGTTTGTAAGCTATATCCCCAATAGCTTAGAGTTCTAGGAAAAGCAGGAAACTTGATCAGATAAGAAATTTCACAGCGACCTGTTTAAAAGTAAACTAGCTGACTTTTCCTTGTTCTGCCATGCTTAGCTGACTTTTTAATTTTTCCCTTTTCCTGGGGGTGTTTTCCCTTGACAAGAATGGGGTCTTTTGTCCCCATCCTGCCTGCAGATATAAGAGGGGGTTGGGCATGAAGGCAGGTGGGTACATTTTTTCATCAGACACCAATTAGTGCAGAGGAAATTGACATTTTATATACGCTAAGTTAAAGGTGTGAAGGGAAGAAGGGACTTGAGGGACAATCAATTATTCAGATGTTCTCAGGTAGCTGGGAGAAAGGTGGAACGTGTCCTCTCTCTGTTCTGTACTAGGAAGGAGAAACTGTAACTAACAGTGTGGGAACAACAGACTTCAGTTTCAGGAGCTAGACTTAGCCTGCAGACCTGAAGTTACCATTTTCTTGTCCTTGTTCATGGGAAGCCTCAAAGACTTTCCCCAGGAAAGACTGAGGGGACAGTCCTTGCAGATGCCTGAGGCCTTTCCCCTTTGTGGGGACCTGGCTAATGCAGATGTTGGTAACTGCTGTGCATTTGGAAGTGGGTGTTGCATGACTCAGCCTCCAGGCTTGACCTTCCCTTTTGATGAGGAGTTAAGGGTTGGGGGGCTGGTCCTTCAGTTCTATTACTCTTTGTGCCTGCATAATCAGGTGGCATCCCATGGTTGACACAGCACTGTGGCTCATGATCAGCACATGACATGGGGCAGCAACACAAGTTTGGATCAATTGATCCTGGCTCTAGCTGGCATTAGAAGAGAGCACCTTTCACCAAGGTGTTCAGCCCTGCTAACCTCACTTGATCCTCTGTGGATCATAATGGCCTTTAGGGACAGGAGGTTGAGCCCCAAATTTCCCTGGCATAGCTCCCAGCTCAGGTAGCCTGCCACACCCCTGCTTGTCACCCTGCACTGTCATAATTTTTTTCATATCTCACCTTGGATGGTTTTCCCTACCAGGTGAATGCTATAGAATCTATTCCATAAACAATGCTCAGGGAGGTACCCAGGATCACATCTTTACCTTCCTTCCCAGTTGGAGGCTGTACCGCTGTACTGGCCTTCTTGGTGGAAGGAAGCATCTCCCCACAGCTGGTGACTCTTTCAAGTATGTTCTGTAAGATGTCAATCTTGGTGTCCAGAAAACAGACCTCAAGGCAAATTCATAATGTGCCAACATGGCGAGTGACATCTCTGGACTAGGTATGCATCTGCCATGGTGTCCTCTCTTCTGGATTCTTAAATCTAGGAGTTGAGGATGGGAGAACAAACTATCCCTTATGAGTCACTAAATAAACAATGGTGCAGTTGTGAAATAAAAGCTCACCTCAAGGGGCATCTCAGGAATACTTAAGAGCTAACTCACCCTAAGTTAGCTGCCAGGCAATTTCTTATTGACTGACTCCCAAAACAGCCCTGTCAGCCTCCTTGTTCTACATTTGAGGATCACAGGGGCCACATGACTTGGTGTCACACAGCATTTGATAACATCTACCCACAAGCTGAGGGCTCTGGCCTTGCTGTCCTTTGGCTTCAACTAGACAAAAGGAAAGTAGCTGAGAAGCACATCAGAATCTCCCTTCAAACACCTGTCATCCCAGGACCAGTAACACTGAGGCCCCACTGCACCCAATTTGCAGCAAAAGCATAAACCCTTCTCCAGGTAAAGAATGGAGAAAGGCATCAGAGACTGGGTGACAACCTTTAGCTAGGGTGGGCCAAGTTGCCCTGATGCCTGGTACCCTGTCAGAATCCTGGTGGGGAGGATTCATGGCATGGAGCAGCCCCTGATGAGGGTGTGTGATTGGCAGAGGAGAGCAATGTAGGACAAGCCCAAGGCTGGAAAGACCTGGCCAGGGCTAGAGATAAGACAGAAGTGAGGCAAGAACCAAGTGAGGGCTCAAGAAGGACAGGGGAAAGGAAGAGAGACAGAAGGGAACAGAGACAAGGCACTATCCCTGAGACACATGTGCCTTGTCTCTCCATCAGCATTCTAAGTCAGGGGGGCCAGTCCTCAGGCATTTAATGCAATTCTCAGGGTCCAGTTCTCTGTGGGGACAGTGCCCCACCCTCTTCCAGGGCCTTTCCAGCCTCATTCAGATGCTGAGTTTGTTGTTGCTCCTGCAGCTTCGTGGACAATCCACTGGGACAGTGAGGAGCCCATCCCACCCAACCACTGGCTTCCCCGAGGGCCTTGGCTATGCATAAGATGCCACACTGATGCATTCCAAGCAAGGTCTCCCCCCCGCTCCCCAGCCCCTGCCATGGGTCACACCACTGGGAGCATTTCCACAACACGACCCTGTCTGATGCACTCAGCCATTGCTGGGGGGCCCGGTGTGGGCCCACCAGCATCTCAGTACCCCTTGCTTGAGGCAGAAGGAGCCTCAGAACACACGTCAAGAAAATATTCAGTGATCAGGATGGCATCAGCCTAGTGACAGGGACATTGCCCTGTTTGTCCCTTCCTCCTCCAGCTCTAGGAGGCAAATGAGACATTTGTGTGGAGGAGAGGAACTTGTGGTCCATCAGCCAAGGCATTTGTTTTTATGCACAAGGCAAACTAAAAAATCTCTGAGGGTTAAACAGGGAAGCAATGAGAGGCCCAGGAAAGGGTCTAGGAGAAGGGCCCAGGGGCACTGCCTTACCTGTACTGAGCAGCAATGCCCAGGAGAAGGCTCTGGACACTCCCATGCTCAGCAGGAAGAGGCAGCAGCCTTTACAGTATTCTCAGCTCTGCTGGCCAGGGGCTATATAGAGACACTCCTGAACCCTGGCTCCTCCCTCCCAGGTGCAGCCAAGGCTGGCCCAGCTGCAGGCTCTCAGGGTGCTGCAGCATTGCCTCGGTGATCTGGGGGGTGGGGTGAGCTTAATGCCAACTAACCCTCATTTATCAGCCAGGTTCTGGGTCCTTGTCACCTGGCTTGAGACACAATGGCCATGCGCTCTTTCTCTTTCCTTATCCAGGTGGTCTCAGATGAACACTCTCAGGTTGGGCACAGGCCAACATGACCTGTAGTTAGAGTAGCTCTCCTTCCTGTCTTAACTTCTAGCATGTTTAGCTTTATTACTTTCCAAAATCACAACAGCTGGGAGCCCCTCCTGTATTGGTGATCTTCTGTTGGGTAGAGTATTCGCCTATTGATGTCAGCAGGGACGTTTGGACTTCTACCTTTACATGATGGAGTTTTCCCCCTCTTTTGGAGAAGGCTTATTGTTCTTCCTGGCAAATACCTACTTTATTTTAGGTCTGTGCAAGGGTAACTTTGCCCTGCTCTTATTTAGGGCTTGTCTTTAATTGGCTTTTGTGTATTTGGCTTTAAGCCCAAGGACCCACATATGAACTTTTTAATGTCAAAGGCACACCAGGCTATTTTCTGGGAATTCATCTGATAATGTGTTCATATATTACAGAGATCATTCAATCAGTTGTTCTTAAATCTAAACTAGAAGAGTGTAGCTATGACATTATATGCTCTAAAAATATATGCATATTTTATGATAACTTGGCATTAAAATAAATCATTTAGAGCTCAAAGCTTCCCTCAGAAGTCTAAATACACACACACAGAGCTATATGCAGAGGGTGCCAAAAAATATATACACATTTTAGGAAAGGAAAAAACGGGCCATGCACAGTGGCTCACATCTGTAATCCTAGCACTGTGGGAGGCAGAGGTGGGTAGATTGATTGAGCTCAATTGTTCAAGAGCAGCCAGAGCAAGAGCAAGACCCCATGTCTAAAAAAATTGATGAGTGTCATTGCAAGAGCCTATAGTCCTAGCTACTCAGGAGGCTATTGAAGCAGGATCCCTTGAGCCCCAGAATTTGAGGTTGCTGTTTGAGGTCATTTGAGCTGTGATATTAGTGCACTCTATAGGGATCAGGAAAGTGAGACTCTGTCTCAAACAAACAAACAAATAAAAGATAATAGGAAAAAACTGTATTAAAATTGTAATACTCAAGTCATGTTGACTTCTACAATTACAAGAGATGCTCAAATGTGATTTGTACTCATGTTATCAGATATATTGAGTTTTACAATTGTAATATAATTTAGTTTTTTTCTTTATTAAAATGTGTATACAATTTTGGGGGACCCTCTGCGGTACGTGTATATATATTGATGTGTATATATATTGGTTTTCGTTCAGAGTCTTGCTCTGTCACTCAAACAGGTGTGAATTGGTATAATCATGGTTCACTGCAACCTTCAATTCTTGGGCTACAGCAAGACTTCTGGCTTAGCCTACCAAGTAAGTAGCTAGGACTCTACATAGGTGCAAGCATATATGAATAGTTTTTTAAAGTATTTGTTAAAATGGAGCCTTACTATATTGCCTAGGGTTGTCTCCAACTCCTCCCATCAAGCAGTTCTCCCTCCCCACCCACCTCTAGATGGTGATATTATAAGTGTGAGCCACTGTGCTTAGCTACCAACAGACATATTTTTAAAAAATCATGACTTTCTTTTTGTGTCTTAAAAAAATAAGTAAAATTATCATGTAAAACTCCCCCTCCCTATGGTAAACGGAGTGATACCACTCTTATCTTCAAGGGCAGAGAATTAAGTCCAGGAGAACATTGTACAGGTGTTGTTAGACTCTTAATTTTTAGGCCTTGCCACACAATAAAGTCACCTTTTCAAAGTTTACTATTCTTTATCTAATCCAGTATATTGCTAACTGACTATATCTACTTTAGCCAAAATTTGATTTCCAGCTCCTAAATGATTGCAAACTAAATAAAGCCGTGAAATTTACCCTTATCCTATTTTGTTAGAGAAATAATGTTAGTCCAACTGTTTTTCATAGGCCATTAAATTTATGTTTTACTACTTTGTGACTAAAATTCTAAAAGAAAAGTTATAAGATCTTTTATGTATATGTGTTTAGATGTGTTCGTGCATGTGGACATGTATGATGTGTTATATTCTGTCTACATAACAAATTGTCATGTAGTCAGGCAGGAATCCCTTAAGGAATTGTATTCTGGTGGTTTAAATCAGTGATTCTCAACCTTCCTAATGCTGTGAACCTTTAATACTGTCCAAAGGGGTCATGACTCACAGGTTGAGAACTGCTGATTTAAATGAATGAGTGCTCATTTAAAACTATCGCCTAATTAACCCAAATGTATTTGTCATAACATGTAACTTAAGTAAATCTTTGATAAAGTGATTGGTTTTAAAATTGTTAACGTAATAAAATTAGAAATGTCTTGAAAATTATCAATAAACATTTTTGCCTGGGTTTATTTGTCAGATAAGTTTATGTTTGCCTCTGAAATATATTTGAAGGTCATAAAGCTATGAATCCAGCCTAAAAGATTTGATTTTTTTGATACAAGTCCTTAATAAAGAAGATTAATTTGACATTGGTGAAAATAAAAATAACTGTGTATTCTGAGTTAACAACAGAATACACATGCATTGAACTTTAAGGTAATTACTTAGACAAACACCTGATATTAACAGGCTATAAAATTGGTTAAATATTTAAAAAGACATCACGTACTGACTAGCTCTAATAACTCAATGTTCGTTAAGTCTTCTATGTGTAATTTTTAAAAATAAATAAATTAGGTAGTTATAAAGGCAATAAACATTTATAAATGTACTTTTCATATAATGTAAAACCTTAAAGTTATGTTTAACTATAAAATTAATATCAAATATCAGGGTTATTTCCAATCAGATAAAAAATTTAACCAATTTTCTGAAGCCATTCCTGGCCTCTTAAATTTTATAAAATACTATAATATATTTAGATCTATTACCCCAAACAGAAATTTATTTAAAAACACAATTTTGCATGAAAAAGAATCTTTTATGGTAAACTTTGATCTAAGCTAAAATAATTGTTTTGAAATTTTACAAATGTACTAAAAGTAAGGCCTGAGGAAATGGTAAAAAATTTAAATAAATTAAGGAAGATTCATAAACATGGGCTTTATGCAGGAAGTTTTATATGAGATTGAGTTGACTGAGATAAGAGGGAAATTGTCCCTTTGTCTGGAGGAGGGGAGCAAGATGGTTGACTACGGATAGACTTCATAAGAAGTTCCCATGCAGAATGAGAGAAATTGGACTGAAATGAACTTGGAACAGTTGAAATTAGGGAGCAGATCATAGAGAGAAGAAACTAAGGTATCCCACAACCCCATGGAGAAAAACTGAGAGGCTAAGATGAGAAAGAAGGGAGAGAATAGAGGATAGTTACAGAGTAGACCAGAGTTGGAGAAACCTGGAGTTAAATAGAAAAGAAAGGGAGACCCTTTCCTCTACTCGGTTTTCTCCATGGGCAGAAAAACACAGGATCTCAAACCTCATGGGAGGGAATCATAAAGAACCAAAAATGTAATTTTTCTGAATGGAAGTATATCTTTCTCTAGGTCCTCCTGCTACCTGACAGAATATTTGGCTCTAGTCACTATGTAGCCAAAGCCCATCCACCCACTGTTCTTTGGGTTACCAGATGGATTGGCCCCTGCTGAGGTCAAACATTGAGGAAATTTGCCTGCAGTAAGTACTCAGACCAAGTCTATACACTTATCATCTCAATGGACTACCAACATAGTAAAGACACCTAGAAACTAAAGGGCAAAGCCTAGCTTCCACAATGGTGCAAGTGATAAATCTAAGCATCTAGACCTCCACAAAACAAGACTAATAGAAATCCACCACATTTATAAATTGTCTCAATAAAAACAAATGGCTTGAATTGCTCACTGAAGAGGCATAGGCTGGATGACTGGATAGAAAGGCACAAGCCAAGTATGTGCTGCCTTTAGGAAACTCCTCTAACCTGCAAGGATAAAACAAGAATCAGAGTGAAGGGTTGGAAAACCATATTTTAGGCAAATGGAAATCAGAAAAAGCAGAAATCACCATTTACTTGCAGTTACCTTGGGCTTCAAACCAACAAAAGTAAAGAAAGACAAAGATGGAAACTATATACTGGTTAAGGGCCCAATACAAGAAGAGGACATTTCAATCCTAAATATCTATGCACCCCACTTAAATGCTTGCAGATATATAAAATAAGCTCTAACCAATCTGAACAATATATCCCACAACAGCATAGGATCTGGGAATTTCAACACCCCTCTGACAGAACTGGGCACATCCTCTAAACAGAAACTAAACATAGAAGCATGGACTTAAACATGTCTTTAGAACAGTTGGGCTTAGAAAACACATACAGAACTTTCCAAAGCAATGAAACTGAATATACATCCTTCTTGCTGGCCCATGGACCACTCTTCAAAATTGATCACATCTTAGAGCAGAAATCAAATCTCAAAAAATTTTACAAAATAGAAATTATACCTTGACATCTTTTTAGACCATCACAGAATGAAGGTAGAACTGAATGCCAACAAAAATCTTTAGCCCTTATAAAGTCATGGAAACTAAAGCTTGTACTGAATGACAGCTGGCTCAAGGAGGAGACAAAGAAGGTAATCATTGGATTTCTCAAACAAAATGGCAATGAAGCCAACAGCTAGCAAAACCTGTGGGATACTACTAAGGTAGTCCTAACAGGGAAATTTGTTGCATTAAATGCCCATATCCACAAAACAGAAAAGTGCAGATCCAAATCCCAATGAAAGATCTCAGAAAAATGAAAAAATGAGCAATCCAGTCCTAAACCTAGCAGAAGAAATTAGATCAGAATTAAATAAATCTGAGAACATAAAAGCCATGCAGAAGATCATCAAAACAAAATGTTGGTTCTTTGACAATATTAATAAAATTTATAGACTTGGCCAGCTTAACTAGAAACAGAATAGTAAGATTTCTTAGAACCTCATTCAGAAACAGAAAAGGGCAAATAACAATAGATAACGTAGAGACGCAAGAGATCATCACTAATTACTACCCAAAACTCCATGCCCAGAAATTTGAAAATGTAGAGGAAATTGACCAATATCTAGAATCACACCACCTCTTGAAACTCAATCAGAAAAATTAGAACTCTTGAACAGACTGATGTCAAGTACTGACATTACATCAACAATAAGAAAGGTTCTTTTTTTTTTTTTTTTACGCAATAGATCCAAGTTTATTAGAGAACAGTAAACTCCAAAGAAGGAACACATCTTTCAAGTGGAGAAGACTCTGGGTTTAGTAAGATGTTTTCCCTTTACACAGATTTTCCAATTCTATGTTAAGTGGTGTGGGGGTA
>CAUYQV010119773.1:0-21230 GCA_963574575.1 Galagoides demidoff | reverse complement strand
GGTACAATGGGCAACCTTGCCTGGTTCCTGTTCTTAGTTGTTATGCTTTTTTTTTTTTTTTTTTTTTTTTTTTTTGAGACGGAGCCTCAAGCTATCCTCCTGGGTAGAGTGCCATGGCATCACAGCTCATAGCAACCTCCAACTCCTGGGCTTAAGCGAGACTCCTGCCTCCGCCTCCCAAGTAGCTGGGACCACAGGTGCCCGCCACAACGCCCGGCCATTTTTTGGTTGCAGCCATCATTGTTGTTTGGCGGGCCCAGGCTGGGGATTCGAACCCGCCACCTTAGGTGTATGTGGCTGGCACCTTAGCCGATTGAGCCACAGGCGCCAAGCCTGTAGTCTGTATTTTCAAGTGAACAGGAGAGAAATAGAAAAGTGATAGGGAAAAAGAAAGGAGAAAAGGGAGGAAGGAAGGAACAGATAACGAGAGAGAAATGCAGAAACATGTGGTCTCTCTGTGCTTCTGGGCAACGTTTATTCTCCTTTAGGATTTTCTGTGTCATCAAATTCTCTGAAATAATCCTGCATTGCTTATAAATATAAACAGAAAACGAACTATGTTAAAAACTAAAATTACCTATCAAAATGTCATATTTTCAAACAGTATTTTTTGAAATATAGTATCTTGGAGGGAAGGAGTAGGTAAGGGGTAGGGTAGAGAAACTGACGGATAGCTGAGAGAACACAGCGTTGGTACTCAGGGAACTCCCAGCTGATAGAGAAGTGACAGGTCTTTTTTAGTGGGTAACATCCCATTTCTGAGACCTAATAGGAAGAAGTTTTTGGTGTTTCCATTTTGAACACGTCACTACTCCCATTCTTCAAATGACAAAATTCCCTCTTCCACCTCTATCACCACACTCCCTCCATCATCATCCCCACCTCCAACATTTTCACCTCCCCCCATCATCATCACCTCCTCCCACCTTGCTCACCACCTCCAACACTTCCATTCCTACCACCCTCAACACCTCCTACAACCCCCATCAGCACCTCCCTCATCTGCAGCTCCACTGGCACCATCACCAACTCCTATCACCCTCTCCCCACCCCACCATCATCACAACCTCTATCACCACCTCTACCGTCAACATCTCCTTAGCTCAGCACCTGTAGCACAGTGGTTACAGCACCAGACACATATACGGAGTCTGGAGGGTACAAACCTGGCCTGGGCCAGCTAAACAACAATGACAACAGCAACAATAAATAGCCAGGCATGGTGGTGGGTACCTGTAGTCCCAGATACTTGGGAGGCTGAGGCAAGTAAATCACTTAAGCCCAAGAGTTTGAGGTTGCTGTGAGCTGTGACGTCCCAGCACTCTACTGAAGGCAACATAATGAAACTCTGTCTCAAAACAACAACAACAACAAAATAAACACCTCCTACAACCCCCACCAGCAACTCCGACATCTGTACCTCCACTGGCACCATCACCACCTCCTACCTCCTATCACCTTCTCTCCTACCACCATAATCACCACCTCCTACAACCTCCAACACCTCCCAAACCTCCACCACCACATTACTTTTACCATCATCTCCATCTCCACCACCACCATCATTACCATCATCTAGCACTTCCCTCACCACCGCTAACATTTCCATCCCTACCACCATCATCACCATCTCCAACACCTAAACCTCCACCTCCACCTCTACCCCACCCCCATCTCCTACCATTTCCAACAACAACAACCTAACAGAGTAGGTATGTCTTCTATAGCAAATTGGTTGGAGGCAGGAGGAACCAAAAAATAAGGAAAATTAGAAGACACTCCCCAATGTACTATACTTTAAATATTAAAAACAAGCAGAACTTTCCTGCAACATCTCCACATCTTTGGCTCAGAATGGATAGAATTTTGAGTAACTGGCCAACAGTGAGGAGACTAGTTTGGAAGCCTACTCAGCAGTTAACCTGAAAAAGGAACATTGACCTTAAAATCTATACTGCCCCAGGTAATCAGGAGTTCACATAAACATTCTAAGAACCAGATCCTTCCATGAATCCAGTATTATATCATCCAATATCTCATGGAATGTTTCCTTAAAAAAAAAAAACTGTCATATTCTGTCTAATGATAAGGGCAAAGGAAAAACGGCAGGTAGGGGTGAGGGCGGTTGGGGCTGGGAGAGCAGAGCAGGTGGGGGGTGTTTGTGGGCACACACAAGCAGCCGCCATGTGCCGGTACTCATGTTGTGAGAGTCATGGAGCTTCAGGATGTCTGTAACACCACTTGGTTCCACTTAGGTTATTACATACCATCATCCATAAATTGAATAAGAGTCACTTTTGCCCAGCAGCAGAGGAAGAGTTTCAAATCAAACTCATCTCTAAAGGAAAACTTCCATGCACGACCCAGCAAGATGGAAAGGGGCTTCTACAGATGGCCCCTGCGTGATTCAACCAAATCTGCTGAGCGGTGCTGTGGGTCTCCAGGAGCACAGATAGGCAGACGAGAGGGGAAGGTCTGGTCAGGGCAGGGTCTGGAGCAGGATGCAGAGAATGAGTGCCTGTGGAGTTGGCCCCTACAGGAGCAAGAGGTCATGGTCATTTGTCCATCCATCCATATTCAAAGGGGAACGAGGAGGTGATGGAACTTACCACTCACTCATTCATTCGTGCATACTGACACACTTGCTAGGCTCCTGTCACTCACAGGGTTTTGCTCTTAGGCTTTCAAAATAGAGCTGTGAATAAAATAGACAAGTCTTTCCCTTCATGGAGCTTCTATTCTAAAAAGAGATATCCAGAAAGGGCAAATAAGTTGCATATAAAGAAATGTCAGAAAGCTAAGGTGGTAGAAAGTGGTATAAGGATGATAGAAAGATAGAGCCTGGCCGAGTACGGTCACAGTCCTCGGGGTGCTACTTCAGATGAAGGGTCAGAAAAGGCCTCTGAGAAGGCAGCATCTGAACAGAGCCTTGAATGAAGTGGGGAAAGCCATGCAAATATCCGAAGAAAGGACAGAGGCAATAGAAAGTGCAAAGTCCCTCAGGCTGAAACAAGCTCGGGGTGGTTTTCATCTAATGCCCAGACAGGAGCTTACAGTCCAACCCAAAGGGCATGGAGGGAGAGGAATGGGCTCAGGGGAGAGTGTAGGAAATGAAGTCCGTAAGATAGCTCGGTACAGATCATACAGGGACTTGGAGGCCATCGTCAGGGGCTTTGAATTTATTTCTAACTCGATGGAAAGCCACGGGAGCGTGATGAGGGAGGAAGGAAGAGTTTAGTATTTGCCTGTGGGAAGGTAAACTTTTATACATCCCCTCATGGAGATTATACCTCTGTGAGACAGAAATGTGTCAGAGGCCTCTCAGCTGCTTCCGCAGGGTCAGCCTGCCGCCACCTCACCACCTCACCATGCAGCTCTCATTTCCTGTCCCAAAGCTGTTCTAATTCATAGTGTGGCTCCCACACAAACACACATGCAACCTGCAAGTGCCAGCAGTTAATACCCCGCAGGGTTATCCTTGCCTGTGGGTGACAGACACTAACAGATAAATGTGTCTCCTTTCATTCCCCTGGACACACAGTTCTGATCTGGGTTTCCTAACGCTCCTTTGGAGTTCCAGTGGGGCTGAGCACCAGTCCCTGTGCAGCCAACTGCATCCCTCCTTCTTGTGCTGCCTGTCTCCTCTGCCCTGTCTCAGCCCCGTCTCGTGTTCCTTCATTTTCCTAAATAAGTTCCTTACATATGTAGCAAGCATTGCATTTAAGTAAATATAGGATGAAATAGTATGATAACCCCTGTTTTACTGATCAGGAAGAAGGAGGTTAAATACCTCATTAAAGGTCACACTGGAGTTGGGAATGGGAACCAAGTTTGGCTGATTCCAGCAATCATGACTGTAACCAGTCTGCTATGCTGCCTGGTACTCAGAATTTGGCAGGTGGCAGTGTTTCAAGTGCACATAGCCCTTCCTGTTAGAAGTCTCTCTGCAGGCCACCCATGAAGGCACAGCATATTGCTAGGATGAGCAGCATTTCAAGGCCAGCCCACCTTGATTGGGATTCAGAGAAGGGTCCTAGAGCTAAAAGGAAGATCAGCAGTAATCAGGGACTAAAGAAGCAGCCTGAATTCATGGCTCTGGGACACAGGGTGTGGCCTATAGACAGGCTGTTCTCTGGGGACAAGCAGGACTGAGTCCTCACTCAACTATACTGGCTGCCAGTTCTGTGGCTACAGAACAAACTTCAGAGCCTGTCCTGCAGGAGGCCAGGGAAGTGTCTTGCTTGTTAGACACTGAGGTATGTATGTGTAGGATAATTGATGTCAGTTATCTTTTTAAAGATCGATGTAGTCAAAGTGATAAGAAGACAAAAATCATAAAAACTGGTAATAATAGCTCTCTTATTCAGCACTTATTTGTGCCAGGCCCTGTGCTAAGTGCTTTATGCCTATTATCTTTTCAGCAACAGCATGGTACAGATACAAGGAATATCTACATTTTAAACAATCAAGACTCGAATGGTTATCTCAGCACATGTCAGCCAATTAATAAAGAACAGAACCAGAGCTCAAACTAGGTCTGTATGACACCCAGGCCTTTCTTCTTACCTGCTTGTCTAGAATGCCTGAGTGAAGACTCCTTTCTAGGAGGCCATGAAAAGCTATTGGAGATGCTGTAGCAAGACAGTGTAGGTAAAATTACTCCAGTTCCAGTACACACATTGAAATCATTTTAAGAATAAACTATTAGGAGGCTGTTTCAAATGTCCAGAAGATGGTTATACAGCAGGAAATTAAGGGGGTGGCCTGAGAGTAGAAAAGACAAGATCTGGTCCAAAGTGACGTGGTGAAGAAAGAACCTTCGAGGTCAGCACCAATTAAAGCAGGGTGCAGGGAAAGGATGGAGTCAGGGAAGACTCTGAAACTGTGATTCTGATTGAATAATGATGGTGCCATTAATAGAAACAGGGACATCAGCGGGAGTGAACAGAAAGGGCAGGTGACAGAGGCCTTCTATGGGAAATGTATCCCAAAGGTTGACTGGGCTGTGTGGCTTATGGGGTCAGAAATGAGAATAGATGGGGAGATGGGGATTTAGCAATCATCCCTTGGACCCAGTGAGGCCATCCAGAAAAACAGAGGGGCTGGAACCTGCCACTTCTCTTGCCCATCTGTTCTTTGTTTCCTTTTAGTCCAGAGGTCTATATGGTTTTAACTCTGTTCTGTCATTTTCAGCTAGAAATTCACACCTGACCTGCCTTGCCCCATTTGAATCACAAACCATTTGATGGTAGGAACTAGGTCTTCAACTTCTTTTTCTTCTGTACCAAATGGTATTCTAGTAGATTGTTAGCACAATACCCTATTGGGCTTTTTGTTTTTGTAAGAACAAATTCTGAAATGCAAGGCAGATTATCACCTCCCTCCTGCCATTCGAAGCAGAAATGTATAAATTCAAAATGCCTTCATCTGCATCATTTTAACCTCAGTCTCGGGCAGGCCTTCCTACACCCTCAACCCTCTTATAATTCACAGTTGAGTCTCCCAGTCTTCCCTCTCCAATTTCTAGCCTCAGGCAGTTGAGACACAGGAGCTTTGCAATTAAATTCTCCCCTCCAGCCAAACTGACCCCAAACCATACTTATGAAATTGCTCAAGTTTATTGATTGTGTTGTTTTTATTTCTCCGTTTTATGTGGGCACACAGTCAAGGCTGCTTTGTGGTAATCAGAAAGGTGGTCTCCTTAGGGCACGGAAGCCACACTGTCCCGAGAGGAACTTAGCCTTTATCCTGACAGATCTGCCATTTGTCACTTCAACCACCACTGCTGGTCCATCACTGTGGGCAGTTCAGGCCTTCAGCTCATACGTGGACCAGACAAGGCATATCTACAAAACCCTCCTGCACAGTAGCACCATCTCTACTGACCGTGTCTCCCTTGCTGTGGCTGAACCCACAGGACAACATCCCAGTAGCACCATCTTTGCCAACCATTCAGCTCGATGGGAATGTGTGGAGTGGCTACTTAGATGCTGGCTTGGTTGTACAGGATTTCACATTGAACAAATCACAGTTCTTTCTTCTCTAGAATTACCCAGTTTAATAGGATAATCGGAATACAAACAGGTAACCAGTAAGGTATGGCAAGTGCAATATTTGAGAGAAGTTTATGAGGACAACAGAGATTGGGTACTTCATCTGCTAGGAAGTCAGTACAGCCTCTTAGATACAGGACTGTCTTATCCATTAGGTAGACCAGGTACAGCATCCATGGCTCACGGAATCCTTCAATTTATTTAAAAATAAGAACAGAAGAATATAGTAATGATGAATATATAATAATGAATTCAGCTTATATACATCTTTACGCAATGCAGTTATAACACACAGCTTTTAATACTTTTTAGAAGGGTCTACAAAGGTAAAATTGCTTAGAATCAACAAAAGCTGTGATCTGTCCCTGTCTGGATAAAGTAACGAGGACAGAGTGGAAGATACCCTGGTGATATGGGAGGGGCAGAGAGGACTTTCTGGCATAGGGACTTTGGGGAGCCTGACGCACCCACACAGGAATCCTTTCCCCCCGCTTCCTCTCCCCCTAAGACAATGACATGAAGGATCTGGTTAGCTCCACCCCTGAAATTTGTACCAAAGAACCCTAAACTTCAGGGCAAGCTGTGGAATTTGCCCACCCCTTACGGCCCCATACAAAAAGGGGTCTCTAAAGGCCCCTGATGCTGACACCACCTTTGCACTGCCCCAGATGGTCTCTCTTCCCTTTCAATAAACATAGCCTGGACATTTCTGCTCCAGTATCTTCTCTGGGCACCACTGCTTACACTTTTCAGGGACCAGCAACTTGTGATGCTAGGGAATAAACTGGAGATAGGGAACAGTGAGAGATTAGATAAAGATGTAGGCAGAGATTTACTGTAATAAGAACCCAGAAGCCTGCCGCCTTCCCTGCTCCCTCGTATCCCACCACACTAAATCAGGTCTTGGCAGTCCTGTGCCCCATTCTCTCCCAGCTATCATTTTCCTTAGACATACTCTAGGTAACTGCTATGTGCCAAAATGTTATTGCCCATAAGCAGCTTCCTCTGCCACCTCCTGTCTATAGACAGCGATGTCTTAAATAAGGGAATATGTTTCCAAAGGCAGGGAGTGGGGGAGATCTGGGAGCAAGAAGGTTCTGGGCTTTCTGCTGTATTCCTTTCCCTTCATCAGAGTATCAACTTGAGCCTGGCGATGGGCCATCAGCTGCCTTTCCGTTTATGAAGTACCCAGAGTTCTGCTCATTCAACAACTGTTTTTGAAGCATAATGGAAAAACAGGATGAAAGAATAGGGAAAAAATGTTCATTATGTAGGAATACAAGAGCTTCCCTCAACCTCCTAACGCGTATGTCATTTAAATACCCTTGTGAAAGGTGTTCATTATTTCCCCCATTATTTAGAAATGTGCTTCCAAGACCCCTCAAACAGCAGTGTGCCATCGGTTGTTTAAACATATTTGTTAAATCACTAACCTCACGGCCCTGGAGCCTGGGAGTGATATTGTCTCAGAGCTGACACAACTCGGGGGTCACCCCGCTGCTGTGGAAGATTGTCGCAACTACTCCCCACCCCATCCTGATGGTTAATAAGGATCAGCTTTTGAAAGACAAGGTCAAAAGGAGGACTAAGTCCTCCCGACTCCAACTGCAGGCTAGTGGCAGGGACGTCATCCTTCCCAGAGGCTGGTCACCACCCAGAGAGGAGATGGCCCATTGTTATCAAAGACCGCAAAAGACAAAGCCTAGCCCAGCTATCCACTGCTGCCAGAGGCTGAAGGGGGCCTTCTGGAAGAATCTAGTCCTTGACTTTAGAAATAATCCTCTGCAGGAAGGCTTGTTTTATAAAATGGGAACCTACAAAAAGATGCATTAAGCGTAGATGATGTACATTATCAAAGAACACCTTTAAGCACCTGGTCCCCTGAGTACAGGAAAGTGTTTATTTACAGGTCTTTAAATTGTAGGATGGAAATGCTTATGGCAAGCTGCTGATTATAGAAAATCAAACTGAGATGCATTCATTGATTTGAGAGGAAAATAAGAATAACGGAGAGAAAGGTTTCAAACTTAAAAAAATCAATTTATGTAAATGTATCAAAGAAGACTTCTGCTGCATAAAGAGAGGTGCGTCTCTCTGCTATTTTTGGCATAGTTGGCTCTTATCTGCTCGCTGCCTTTTTGTCCCCACATACCAGTCTGCGTACCTTGTCTCTGCATGGCTACTTTATTCAAAAAGGTAAAATTCCTCAGGAAACCAAAGGTGAACCCGGAGAAAAACGTACAATAGACCTAGAGGCAGAAAATCACTTAATACCTCCCTGCATACATTTGTGGAAAGGCTTGGCAATCTGTAGGTGGTGGCAACTGTGTGGTTGGGAGGAGAGTTTTTATCGCCACTGAGTGTGGAAGCAGACCTGAAATGATTCCCTTTCTCCTAATTCCCTTATTCAGTTAATGGCACTATAGATCCACGGTAAGCAGGCTCAGACTCTTGGAGATAATATCAATCCCTCCCCATCCTTAATCCCCTGGATATTGTCTGCCACCAAATCCAACCTATTCTTCCCTGATAATTGTCCTCAAATTCACTCCTACCCATCCCAGGCCTTCGTTACCGAAGGCCTGAAAATCAGCAGCAGACTTTTATCTCTTTCTTCTGCTGCCCTTCATTCTCGATATTTCTTCAAGTTTAGTTTGTTCGAAGTCCTCTCGTGCTACAGTGGTCAAACCACAGAACAGTCCATGCTAAGCTTTTCCGATTCCTCGTCATTTCCTTTCGAAAGTCCTTTCTCCAGCACGGGGCAAAGATGCTGCCGGGAGCCCTTTCCTGTGGTTTCACACGCCTGAGCTCTCCAGCTCCTATGAGTATCATTTCAAACAAGAACATAGGCATCTACAGGAGAACAAGCCGTGGTTCGTGGGCATGGTTCAGTCTAAATTCTACTTACAAAAGAAACATCCTTTCAAAAACAAGAGTGAAAGGAGCCCCAGTTCTGCTTACCCCACAGACAACTCTTTGCCAGGCTATACTTGAGCTCTTTTGAGCAAACACTTCTCAATCATCTCCACGAAAGATTAGAGCTTGGCTTTCACATTTCCATAGCCACATGGTAGATTTCCTAGGACAGAGGGAGCGTCTGTATCAAGGGTATACACACATCTCCACTTCTTGCAGCATGAGAAAAGGAGAAACAAACAAACAAACAACAAAACAACCCCACGGATGTTGGACCAAGTTTTAAGTGAGGTTTTCCAGCTTTACTATTTCTTTCAAGGTTTCAAAGTTCTTAGGGCCAAGTTTCATGCAGGAATGAAGCTCAAGGAAAAGTAGGTTTTATCTCTCTCCAGATAATTCAGAGAAGGACCAAGTGAGTTCTTTACTGAAAATATGAGATTGCCCAGCACATAATTGATGTTCTTTCCTCCTGTGAGATTACCAACCCATCCTGGGAATAAAAGAAATTTCTGGGTTCTCATGCAAGTAAGCCACCCTCCATCCCTTACCCCTAGAAAAGAAACTCCCTGACTCTACCACCTGAGTTTCCTTCCCTTTCCTGAATATGTACTGAACTAGACCTGAGTCTAGCTCCCAGTTTTTCTACTAACTAATCACTGACTGGTCATTTCTCTGCTCTGGCCAAAGTTTGTGCTCCTCTGTCAAGTAAAGGAAGTTAAAATATACGATCCCATCGGCCCACTTGGATTCTTACAGGGCCGTGACCTTGCAGAAGCTGCTAGAATACTCATTACCAAGGATGCTGTATGGCCATCAAGGAGCTCTGTGACTAGACAAAGAATCGCATCTCCAGAAGGCTCCTGCAGGAACCAAGTACAATCTTCCCCTCAAATAAGCTAGCAGATTTTTTTATTTCCAATTTTTAGTTTTCACAGGGAAATTGGAGAATCACAGTATTTTCTCTTATAATAAAAGAAGAAAGGTTTGCTTCCCTATTTCATTGTCAATCCTAGCATGTTTTATATAAATGCCCCTAGAAAGCTCACACTTTCACTCCTTGCCAAAGCTGGCTGAGCTCCTGGCTTGGGCTGGGGAACAGAGGAAGAATTACGAGTGTGACTGAGCACACTGGCGTGCGTGAGGCTGAAGCCGCTCTGTGTATCAGTAACATGTAATGACAGCCTCCCATCTGTTCTCTGGAACTCTTCATCTGAGCCTCTGTGGGTCTGGAATTCTGGAAAGAGATGAATGCAAGGGGTTGTTCAAAAGCCACACGTGAGCTCAGAAGTACCTGCAGAAAACGATCCACTGTGGGTTGGCAGTGGGAGGCTAGCCAGCTGCAGAGCTTTGGGAAGCAGCTCAGGGGCCTGTGAGGTCACAGGGAAGGACGGGGTGGAAGGGCCTTCTCCAGTTCCAATTTAAAATCCTCTGTGTTTTTGAATGGGGTTTTGAGCAGTTCTCGCAATGGAGAATGTGTATCAGCCCAGAAAGAAGCACTGTCCCCCACACCCATCGTGATGATAAGATATTGGATTTTCCCAATGTCTATTGAAGCACAGACCCACTGGCTAAAACTGGAATGAAAACCTGACAAGTGGGCGGAATGTCCACAGCTCTTACAGATGTCCCTACCTCTTCCTATGGGGAAGTCAGAGGTGAGCAGTGGGGAAGGAAATGGCAGGAGACAGTCTGACCCCCCCCCCCCAAACTGGTAGCCTTTGAAAATAACATAAAGCAGAATAAGGTCTAGGTCCCTTTCAAGAATCCAGAACTGGACCTACCCAAGCCCCAGGACCCCCAGAGAAACACTGCCAGGGAAAGCAAGCAAACAGAATGCAATTTGCCAGTTGCATCCTGAGCACCAACGGAATCTCTGTGAGCAGCCGGGTTCCAGCATCTATCACCGCAGGATCCGGGCACCCAGGGCAGCTAGTGTTTGCCTCAGGCGACTGATTAGCCAGCAAGAAAACTCATTAGTGCCCCAATTTCTCCCTAGTGAAGCCTCCCCCTCAGGGGACAGAAGGGGGACATTTTCGTGGATTTGATAAATGCTATGGGGAATCTGAGATCACAGGCTTGGAATAAAAGAGGAATGTGAGCAGGAGATTATGGAATTTGTTGGGGCTGACGAATGACCTGTGAGAAGTCAAGGGCGGAGCAAGCTGCCGGGCTCCAAGCTGGACTAGGAGCCCTTCCTGGCTGCAGGTTTCAGACTGTCCATTCTCCTGATTTACTGAGCAGATTGGTAAGCCTTCCCAGATGCTCCCCGCACCTCGTGGCATTTCTCCTGCAGGCCCTTTCTGCCTTCTTTCGCCACAATTTAGGCCACAGGGAAAGACTCCTGAAATAACAAGTGGATTAAAAAATGTTTACCTAACACTTGAAGCTATTGCTAAGCATTCCTCCGAGAGTGTCTCAATAGAAATAAAAGTTTCGAAAGCGGTCTCATTTCATTATTTCACTTATTTAACATTTTAAAGTGTATCCTGGATACCAAGCAATGTTTTAGGCCTGAGGACAGAAGAGGTGGGGAGAGCATATGCATATGAGGCCATTACGAATAATTTTAAGCAAGATAATTTTAAGCGAGAACAGGTGGTGAGAGATAAAGCTGAAGCTTGGGGGTTTGACCTGCTCAGGAAGGGCTTGGAGGAGGGGAGTCCCAGGCATGCCTTGTAGGGAATTGGGGCTGTGCCTGGGGTAGCAGGGCAGGCACCTTAGAAAACAGGTGGAACAAAAAGCACAGCAACCTTGTGTCTTCCAGACCCCATGCCTACCCTTCCCCCACCCTCCCAGAACCAGAAGTGGGGTAGGATGGGGTGGGGAATGAAGCTCCCAACAAGACCTCTGCAAACTGCAACTACTGTCCTCCTACAAAAAAAAAAGGGCCAGAAACCCAGAGGCAACCTACGTCTGAGATCAGGATTTTGCCAGAAGAGGAGAGCTAACCCTATGGAGGGGAATCAGTCCTGAACTTGAAACAAAAAGACCTAGGTTCAATAAGACCTTGGGCAAGTGCTTCCCCTACAGACCCCAGAAGCACCTACTTCACCTTCAGGCTCTGTGAAAATGCAGAAACTCAGGCCTCACCCCAGACCCAGTGAATCGAATTTAAGGAAGCCAGGAGATTCCTATGCATATTTAAGTTTGAGCATAGAGCAGGCTCTTGGATGAGTAGGATGGGAAAAATAATTGTAACTACCTTATGTACAATTAACTCAGGAGGATGAGATAATATTTGAAAAGGCTCCCTCCCCTAGACTCCAGGTTTGTCTTCGCCTCTGCCCTCCCTACAGGGTGGACAAAGCTATCTGGGTCCAGAGCCTGGACAGGAGTTACTGGTGTCTGTCCCCCAGTCTCAGCATACAGACGCCCTGGATGCAGCTCTCCCCAGCTGTCCTCAGTCTAGAGGATCTGATTCTCACCCATCCTCTCTAACTTGAGATGTGTGGTTCCCCTCTGGAAGTATGCCTCTGAGCCTGCACCTCAACTCCCACAGGACCAGCTTCTCCCCATACAACCTCTCTCTTAGATCAGGATTATGCCAGAAGATGAGAGCCAGCCCTACAGAAGAGAATTAGCCTTGAACTTGAAGCCAAAAGACCTAGTTTCAAAAAGACCCTGGGCAAATGACTTGTTCTTGCAGCCATAGTTTTCCTAAGTGTAAGAATATCCCTGCTGTGCTGTGATATGTGAAAAGTCGGCAGCAGCTCGGACCCAGAAAGGAGACCAGAGAATGCAGAGGCTCAGGCCCGATTTAATGAAAGTGATAGAGACCCACCTGGGCAGAGCCAGAGGTGGCATCTGCACTGAGGGCTGTTGGAGACCTTTTTTAATATGGAGCAAGAGAGAGTAGAAAAATTCCACTGCCTGCTGAAGAACTTTGGTGGGCTAGGGTATTTGGCAGGAAGTTTTGGGGTGGGCTTTTGTTCTAGGAGGGGAGGTGGAAGAGAAGGGCGCCTTGTTAAGCCCCAACTATATGATGCCCTAGAAGGGCAGAGGCAGTAAAACAGTAAAACAGAGACAGAGACAATCTGCTGGATCTTAATGTATCAGCCCCTGGGGAGATGGGGGCTGTCACCCTGTCAGAGTCACAAGAGAATCCCAGTTCCATGGCTCAACTGCTGTATGACATTGGGCAAGTTTCTTAACTTCTGTGCACCTCTATTTCTGTATCTGTAAAATGGAAATGATAATTGTAACTACCTTCTGTACAGTTAACTCAGGAGGATGAGGTAATGTTTGAAAAGCATGTAGAACACTTTCTAGTATATCTAAATACTACATAAGTGTTTGCTGAGTAAATAAAGCATCTAGCAGAGAGACTGTTCTAAAGCAAGTAAATGTTTGTTGTTTTTGAATTTGAAATTCCATAAGATAAAAAGTAGAGAAGGAAAAAGAGAGGTGTTGCACGAGAGTCCCCCCCCCAAAAAAGAGACACACATCAGCCTTTATTTCTACCTAGGTGGTCCCAGTACCAGGTGACTGATAGGAGGTTCGTTGAGCTGGACTGCAGCAGGTGGGGACCAGGGAGGCACAGTAGGTGTAACAGGACAGGCAGACTCCTGCCCTCGGTCCCTGTCAGTCACTTGCCAAGTTGATGATGAGCTGATGTCTGTGGAAATGAGACAGAGACAATCTGCTGGATCTTAATGTATCAGCCCCTGGGGAGATGGGGGCTGCCACCCTGTCAGAGTCACAAGAGAGGGGCCAGGTTTTCCGGACCCAGTGGAATCGGACACAGCTGTGGCATGACTGCCTTGATATCCAGGGATGGGGAGGTGATCCTGTTCTGGCCTTGTCACTCTCCTGCCTTCACTTTGGAAAGACCAGCTCACAGGATGTTTGCTGGATCCTGTGGTCTCTGCCTATAATGTACACTTACACCTGCATAGGCCTTGCCTCATCTCTCACCGAATCTATTCCGCCATGACTGCCAGGCACCTCTATTAACAAGTGCTTTCGCTTGGACTTCCCTAGTTAAGACTTTTCAGTTGCTCCCAATTTCCTACTATATCAAGTTGAAGCTACTCCACTGCGCTTGCAGCTCTGGGCGGCAGGGGGCCACCTCCTGTTCAGTGCTGACTCTGCAGTGGGATCTATGCTAAGGACTTGGTATACCTTATCTCATTTTATAATTCATCATCACAACGATCCTCTAAGGGTGGCTCAGTGCAGGGAAGTGGTTTGACCACTGTCATTACCCACTGAGATGCCCAGTGGGAAACTGCTGACCTGAGCTCAAAGTCCAAGACATCCTGTGCCTGTGTTTTCCAGTATGTGGGTCATGGAACACTAGCCCCAAGGTTTGGTAGCAGATACCACATATACAGAAAAAAATCTGTAGAGACACATGATTGAAAAATTCTACGTTAAAAGGTTTCCTTAGTGTACAACTTCTCAGATCCCTAAAAATGCAATAGGAATTGTGAATCTTGGAAAGATTGATACAGCTTATTTAAATGTGAAATCCATTTTTTTCTTCTCAGTACAAGTTGCCAGACAGGGATTCTCAGAATGCACTTAGGAAATACTTCTCTGTGCCTTATACTTTCTCAACAATTTTTTTTCCTAAGAGATAAAATGCCCAACCATTGAGCCCCCTTCAGTCCTCCCGATCTCCTGCCTGAATCTTAGATTCTCACCTGTATCATGCATGCCTCTCTGCCTTGGCACATATTGCTCTTTGCATGGTGGTATTTTCTTGCCTTTCCTAATTCTTTCTGCCCTTTAAGGCCCAGCGCAAGCCTCCTCACCTCTGTGAAGCCCTTCTTTTACACACTGTTCCTTGGTATACTGATATCATTTTGTAACAGTATACTGATACTGTTTCATGAATGGTGTCCTTGTGTCCTCCAGTAACCAGAAAATCCCCTCAGGATGAGAATCCTACACCTTGTCCTTCCCTATTAGTCACAGAGTATTGCATACACTAGGAATAGCTAGACAGGATTTGCTGATAGAATATGCATTAGTTAGCACATTAACTGTCATGTGAGTTGTATTTAACTCATGGTAGTTTTGAGCCCAGGGCCTCATGAAGCATAAAGAGTATTTCGTGTATTTTCCGTGAGTACACGGAAAGGTCTAAAGCATAACCTGTGTGCTGTGAAATCTCTGGTCATTATTTTCACTGTCAATCAAAACATATAACTCACACAAAGAAAACGAAAACAACCATTTTTTCATTAAATTAGAAAGGATTGTTTAGTTTTTATTCCATTTTTGTAATAAAACACTGTGGCCCCAGGGGCAAAAAAAAATGTTTTTCTAGTAGGGCAATGTGTTGAAACAGAAATTGGGCCTTTTTTCTGCCTGCCAGCCAGCCAGCCAGCCAGCCAGCTTTAAGAATGCAAGAGGGGTAAAGAGCGACCCTGTGTCTATCCACGCTTGGCTCCCATCCTGGGCAACACTGTTGCCTTGGATCCTGCAGGAGGCAATCCCAGAGCACCACCCTCAGGCACGCCAGACTTCAGAAGCCTTTTGAATGGTTCCAGTAACTCTACCAAGTTAAAAAAGAAAGCAAGCCATACCAGGAGACATAGGTCCAGCCACAGGCTTCCTGCCTCTGCCCCCAATGAGGCAGAGAGAGGTGATGGCGGCTACACTGCAACTTCTCTGTAACAAGTCAGAAAAGGGCTAGGGGTGAGGGTGGAGGGCTTGCAACCTCTGGGCTCATTGCCCACTTATAGTCTTTTTCTCTTCCTGAACTTCAACTCCGCTTCTGTGTCTCATTGTGTCTGTCTCTGCCTGTCTGTCAGTTTGCCTCCCTTTCCAGATAACCTGAATAAAACAGAGCAAACTATCTTCTTTTCCTAGCTGAGAGCAGAGAATAAAGCAGTCACATGTCAAGGGCACATTTTCAGGTTTTATTTTTGTCAGCAATATTCTCCCCCCATAATTGCTATAGAAACGCCAAATCCCCTTCCATCCTTTTGTGCGGCTGACAGACTCCACTTTAACTTACCCTCACATGAACCTCACACAGGCTCAGTGCTGGCTCTGGCACGTACAAGCTCCCAAGGATGTGCAAGTGTAGGTTGAAAAGCACCTGTTCTATTGATGCTGAACGTGCTCTCCCTTCCCCGAGTCAGACTCTATCTCATCCAACTGAAGACGCAGCAGAAAGTGGTGCCATGCTGCCCGCATGATGACATTGACAACAGAGGCCACCTTGGGAGACAGCGGCTCAGCCAAGAGCAGGCCATGGGGTGTGATTTGGGGCCGACTGGATGTGCAACATGCCTGCACGCCTGGAGGCTGGCCTCACACAGAGGTCCCAGTCTGATTCAGAGTTCTGCACATCGGGAAGGAGAAAGGAAAGGTCTCCCATCGAGGCTGGGAGCCAGTCTGCTCAAGTACTTACCCATCTGGCTACATGAGCGCTGTCTGCAGTGAAAGTGAAACAGGAACAACTGCTTGTAGGTCCAGCTTCACTATTTCTGGCACAAATGCCTCTATCTCCTAGAAACACGCAAGGCCAAAGGGGGCTGTGAGTGCCTCCTCTGAGTTAGGACCTGCTGCTACTCCTTGTCAGGGACTCTGCCACCTCAAAAAGAGCTTTGGGAGAATAAGGGGGTAGGAACAGGTTGGCTGTTCTATCCACAGCAAGATAACATAGAGGTTCATAATGCAGAGAAGCCAAAGCCTTACCTAAATGCCTCTACACAGGGATTTGATTAAACAGAGACTGGCTAAACATGTAATGACCTGACCCTCAACACCCCAGAAAGGCTTTCGCTACAGGCAATGTAGGCCGCCCGAACACAGAAAGCGCGAGTTATGCATTCTACAAAATTAGTTCATAAATCCTGAAATGGGTTTTTGAAAAAGGAAAAACAAAACAAATCAAAATGAATAAATATTAATGAATCACTTCCTCTCTCTGGCAAGAGGAACGTGAGGCAGACCTAATAACTCTGTCAACAAATAACATGGACATTGGCTATTTCACGGAGCTGCAGAGGCGGACCTCGGAGATGGGGTCACTCGCCCTGGTGTGTAGTGGGCAGCACTTAGAGACCTATGAAAGCTGCAAGAGAGAAATATTTCTTTGAGCAGAAGGCTGGATTTTCTAGCAAACTTTCTGGACTGAATCTGCATATGGTATACACAGTAACAGCCCTACATTTACTAAGCAGTGACTCTTTGGCAGATGCCTTATGTATGTTACCTCCACTAACTAGCTATGGCTATGCCCACTTTCTCATTGAGGAGACTGAGGCTTAGAGGCCATAGGTACCCCATGCCTGGTAACTGACAAACTGGGATTCAAACCCTGCACTACCCTATCCTCCTGCTCACACATATCTCCCCTTTTCCTTCCTTCTGCGTTATTTCCTAAGCATTGAGCCCCATCTCCAAGGCTTAGTGTAGACCCTCCATTGACTTAGCAGAGGGCCCAGCATCTCACATATAGTAGCTGCTCAATAAATCAATAACTGTAGAACAGGATTGAATTTCCTACCGGGGGAAGAAAATAACTCTGCCCTCTTCTCACAGATAGGTGGAAATCCATGAAGTAAATCCTTTCCCCAGGGAAGATAACCCATGGCGCCTGACCTCCTCAGAGGCGGTAAGGAGGGCTATCAACCTCCACCCCACTATTGTTATTATTATTATATGCTGCCAAGGCCTTGAACAGGTGATGTTGAAATGAAAGACCTGGCAGACAATAAGTGGTTCTTAAGAGACAGCCCCTATTTCAGAACCATCTCTTTCAAGGGGGACCCCCCCAGGGCCTGCCAATCACATCCCTTTCCTCAAGCACAAAATTCACTTAAAACATTTTTTTCTTAGAATTAACAAGTGGAAGAAAGGGAGCAGACTTTCTCTGGGCTTTCTGTAGCATCCCCACCCAGACAGCTAAAACGTTTCACTTGTCAGTCATCAGTAAATACCAGGTTTAGGCTTTGTGCTGTACATCCCCAGAATAGGCATTGCTAATGGCCTTGATGACAGTCTCTGATTTCTATGGCATATGCAAGAAAACTAGAGAAAGGGGGAGCTCGGTGTGGGGCAGGGAAGGCAGGGGAAGGCCACAGGCAGGAGGTGGGTGGTGGTGCACATCTTTCTTTCTGGTAGCCTCATTCTCCCTCTAATTTTGTTTCTACTTTTTGCCATTTTCCCATGAAAGCTTTTTCAAGTATCCGCAGTACTCTGAGTGCTGAGCAGTTCTAGCCCTAAGGGCCAAGAGATAAAGGACAGAGAAAGAAAAACAGTCCTGCCTGCTGCTGACAGCTTGACTTGGATTTGGGAAGGCTGTCTTCAGCCCCTCTCATGTACCCCAAGAGAGGCCACAGTGCTTGGAGACATTTTCACTCTTTCTCCTCTCTGATGCAAGCAGGCGTCACCCAGTCCAAGCAAGAATGTGCTTTCCTGGGGCTAGGGTATAAATGCTTAAGCTGCAGGGGGAGAGGCCCAGCTTGGAAAACATGCTTGTTACAGATGTCTGGACAGTCTGTTTGTCTGAATAACTGATGTCATTCCTTAGGCAACAGCTGGGGTTCACTCCTCTTTCCAAGGAACAGGGAAAGGGAATAAAGCCAGGCAGTGATGGATACTAGGAAGTTTCATTCATTCAACCGAAGGATGATTGACATCATGCTGTACACCAGCCGCTGGTTGTACGAATAAGAACCAGTCTTTTTCCTCAAGTTGCCCGCTGTCTCTGCTTGCCCTCACCAGATCCACTGACAACTGGCCACTACAGTTGTTGGAGCAATCTCAGCCCTAAATACGTGACTCTGAACAAGGGAGGCATGCTACATGGATGGCACAAGTGTCCTCACTCTAATCCTGCCCTAGTTTTGATTCCTATTTCCTGAACACTCTCTTCTAAATGCAAATCTACTTTCTCTGAGATAATTCTCTGCTCATATAAATCTACCACCCGACTTCACCTTTCCGCTAAAAGACATCACCCCTCATCTACCACCACCTCCCCCTAGCCTGTACCCCCAAATAGTCCACAGATTTTATCCAAACCATGTCCATTTAACCTGGATAACATTTATTAAGGCTTACTGTGCATTTCTTGATGTTCTAAGCATTTTATGGGGACTGTCGATGACATAGGCAATACAAACATCCCATTTTATAGACGAGAAAACTGAGGCTCATCATTGCTACTTACCCCTATTGATCATTGAGCCAAAGCAGACTGACTACAAGAGTCAGCTTGCTAGCTTTACTGTCTCACTGCACCTGCCTTGGTTCTCAACCTAAACCCTCTCAGTGACAAACTGTTACCCTCTTCTTTCAATAAGAGAAAATAAGACTAGCTTCCCGGCTCCTGTGTGCTACTGATCAGAGACTGCAGGTTGTTGTAAGTATGAGACACTTAGCTTCTCCCTTTCTGTTCCTGTAGTTGACTACAGCTGGCTTGTGTCTGAATCAGCCTGATAGACAGACTCACATGCTCAGGAGATGATTTGAACTGTCCTGTGTTCTGTACTCCAATTGACTCTTTCATATGGTTTTTCTTGACCATGAACATGAGCACAGCACTAGTGATTACACACACCTGGGGAAAGGATGACCGGTTTCCCAAGGTCCTGTAGCTCATGGCTCTGCAGACAAATTGACATTTCAGAGGCAGCCAACTCATGAAAGGTTTATTTTTAAAGGTAATAATAAAATTGTTGTTTCCCAATTCCACCCTAATTCCACCTCATGTTCTCAGGAGGCCTGTACCTCCAGAGTACCATTCTCTCCAGAACATCAACTTTAATTTAAAGGCCCGTCAGAGTTCTTTGAAGGCCTAAATCTTTCCCTTCCAGCTGGTCAGAGATATTGGCATATTAATCTATTTAGTAATTATGCGAACAAGCTCTGACCATGTGTTATTGAAAATTAAACTATCAAAATGTGTCCAATCAAATTGTTCAATTTCTCAATCCCATTGTGTCATTAGACTCAACACCAAGATTAATTACGGAGCAATGGGCCAGGTTTGCCAGATGTTCTGCTGACTCCAGTCAAGGTATATTTGTTTCTTCACCGATTGTCACTGCAGACTCAGCCGCTGATTTTCAGCTGCTGGTCTGGTTCAGGGTTACATTAGCCTAACATGCCTGATATTGACTTAGTCACATGCTATTGTGTCTCCTGCTCATTGCAACTGCTATCTGAGGCCATTGTCTTCAGACAATCTGTCCCCAGAGGGTCACAAGAGAGTGAGAACTGCCCACAGGCTTTCAGATTAAATAAAAAGAGGCTATTGCTTTGAGGGAAATTAAAATTTATAGGGACTAGGAAACCACAGACTTGGGACCTAGCCCAGAATCTGTGACCTCTTCCCACATGGTACAAAATCTGCTCTCCCTCCTGGTGAGACAGTGTGACCACCTGTTATGTAAACACCGCCCAGCCAGAGTGTCCACAGTGCTGTGAAAAGGACAGAACCTTAAGAGGTACATAGAATTGTCTCATCCCAGCTCTCTGACACTTAACTGCATGTGGGACCAAGAACAAATCAATTCTGCTACCTCTTAGTTTTCTCTATTGTAAAATGAGGAGGTAAAAATATCTACTTTTCAGAAGTGAGAAAATTGTGAATGAGCATGCAAAAAGTTCTTGGCATTTTGTGTTGATTAAGCTCTTAGCTTCTTGAGTCAGACCAGCCAGAGTTCAATTCCTAATCACCAGTCAGACGACTTTGTGCAAGTAACCTAACCTGTCCAAGCCTTGATTTTTCTCATCTATACAATGCTAATAGAATCTATCTCACAGGTAATATTAAATGACATAATTCATATAAGTGCACAGTAGGTTGCCTGGCAGATAACAAATGTTAAATAAATATTCAGAGATATTATCGTTATCACTGAATGTATAGTAGTTATGTAATAGATACTGGGTTTCTTCCCAACCTCTTTCCTTTTCTCACTCCTGTGTTCCTATATAGGGGTGTTAAGAGTCCTTTATAATACAGACATCCATTTCTCTTACAAGAAGATTTGTGATTATAAATTCAATTGCTTCCTTAAGAGAATAGATCCTTAAATGGAAGGGACTTGGTTTTACTGAATTCCTTAGGATGCAAGTAGGGAAACAAGGACTAAAAATGGATTTTTCTGCATAACAGAGAAAGAACATAAAGGAATCTTTTTTTTTCTTTTCTTTTCTTTTCTTTTTTTTTTTTTGAGACGGAGCCTCAAGCTATCCCCCTGGGTAGAGTGCCATGGCATCACAGCTCATAGCAACCTCCAACTCCTGGGCTCAAGTGAGTCTCCTGCCTCCGCCTCCCAAGTAGCTGGG
>CAUYQV010119762.1:0-21307 GCA_963574575.1 Galagoides demidoff | reverse complement strand
GTCTGAATTCCTGACCCCTGGGACCCATGAGCATAACAAGATGGTCACGTGATGTCACCAAGTGTTGATGTGGTTTGTTATGCAGCAACTGGACAGGGAGGAACTTAGACGGCTGTGGGCAGGGGAGAGGCAGCAGCAAGCTGTGTCAAGTGCCCCAAGAATGCCATCGTGGGAAATGGTGGCCTGAAGGAGTTAGGTGTTATTAGAGCAGGGGCCACAGATGATGGGCCACCTTGAAGGAACAGTGGCCTGAGGAACGTGGCTGTTGCCTGGGCTTGGCGCGGAGGTGGGCAGGAAAGGCAGAATCACCAGCTTTCTCCTTCTCCACCCCGAGCTCCTGCTGGGGCCACCCCTGGGACACAGAGTGTGACTGGAGGGGTGGGAATGAGTCTGGGGTCAGAAGGGGATAACTAGCCACAAAGGTTTGGGGTTGAGAAGTGTGGTCAGTGTGAAAACCCTCCCTGGAGGCAGCCTGGGGAGGTGTGATCACAGGTGAGGATTTGCACATTGGGGAGGCTATCCTGGGACCTCCTTCCTGCAGCTCATCCCTCTTGGCACTCGGCATGGACCGTTCTGCAGACAGGAGGGAGGGCGCCGAACTCTGGTGCTTTCCGACTGCCTGATGGGAGCTGCACCCACACCTCTGAGTGCAGCATGTGGAATACTAAAGAATTTAAATGCTGCAATCAGGGCCTTGAGAGTGACGGAGCCGGAATTATTGAGGAAAATTTACAAGTTAAATAACCTAAAAGGCTGTGAATGCAAATGACATTAGATTACAAGGACTAGGGGAGCACGAGAGTGACTTGTCCTTTCTCCAAGAAGAAAGTGGTCAGAGACCAGATGTCAGAGCCAAGGAAGAACAGAGGGACACCCCAGCCCTGGCTCCCTGGTAGTGTCCTTAGACTCCCAAGAACAGGTCAGTGTCCATGAATTACAGGAAGCTCAGCACCCCTGACTGCCTCCACTATGTTCTAGTGAGTCCTAGTCCCTGTGACTTCCTCACTTTGTCACACCCCTGAGGGCCGTGAGGACTAGTTCCCTCCTGGGCGCTCCAGGCCTTCTTGTCCCAGGCCAGGTGCTTTCCCCCACCAGCAACCTGTACCACATCTCAGCCAAACCAGTCCTTTAGAGCCTCTCCTGGTGCCCTTTGGGTGAGGAACACCAGGTGGGGGAGGCCAGCCAAGAATTCTGTCCCTTGGGTAGCCACTCAGGCCCAGGACTCCAATCTCACTGATGCTATGCCAGGGCAGTGGGCTTGGGAACAGCTGTGGCAGGTGGACAGATAGACAGACCCACCTGGCAGGCAGGGGGCAGAAACAGGGGATGCTCTTGGGCAGCCGTTCTCAACCTGTGGGTTGCGACCCACAAGAACTGTATTAAAGGGCTGCGGCATTAGGAAGGTTGAGAACCACTGCTCTTGGGCAATGCCTTAGCTTCCTGGGGCTTCCATAACATGACACCACAAATCCTCAGAGTTGAACAACAGAGATCATTGTCTCTGGGTTCTAGAAACCAGAATTCTAACATCAAAGTGTGGGCAGGGTCACTCTCCCTGTGAAGGCACTAGGGAGGGAGCTGTCCCAGCCTCTCTTCCAGCTTCTGGAAGCTCTCTGGAGTGTGGCAGCATCACCCCAGTCCTCCTAGGTGTGCTCTCTGCAGAGGGCCTTCCTCAGGTGGTGCTCTCTCCATGTGCCTGTCTGTATTTTACTTGGCTCCAGTTCTCTCTGGAAGTGGCTTCCCCATGTGCTGCTTTGGTAGGGACAGCCTGAGGACCCAGCCCTGGAGGACGCAGAGCAGTGGATGTTTCAGAGGCAGCACAGACGTAGTAACCCAGACCACTTACATCTTCAACATGAGCCCAAATGGCAAATCCTTAAATCAAACTGCAAACGCAGATCCTCCCCACTGGCCCTCTGTCTGTAAGTGGAACCCTGTGATGTTCTCGGGACTGAGCAACTGAGTGCAGGCGGCCTTCCTGAGAGTCCCCTGTGGAAGGTTGACTCTCCCAATGAGAACGAGGGAGAGAGGGACAGACACTCAGATTCTACACCCAGCTCTGTCACCAGTAACCAGTGGAACCTTGGGCCTCTGCTCAGTTGCTGAGTGGCTCTAATTCTGGTGCCACAGTTCTGATTTTGTTGAGGACTGCAGGGAAGGTCTTGGAGAATCTCAGAAAGGCAACTTAGACAGTCAGGACCCACCACCCTCTGTTGATGAAAGGAGGTGGCCTATGCTGTGTGCCTGGTAGGCTGACGCTGCCCAATGCCTCTGTGGTGTGACAGCACTCAGCTGTATATTCAGAGGCCAGGGTTCCTCCATGGGAAACCTCAGGTAAGGGGCAGGGCTCCAGGGCAGCTGGCTCTACACCAGCCCCCATGATAGAGCCACCTTCCCTGCATCAAACCTTATCTTGGGCACTAGCCCAATCCCATCTCCTGACCCAGGGCACAGTCACACACACACTTCCAGGTCATTAGAAACTCAGCATTTCCTTGATGTGGTACATCCAGCCTGCTCTCTGTCAGTCCATCCTTACAAACTAGATGAAATTTGGTCTCCTTGTAAAGCCTTCCTGGATAAATCTTGATGCAGCCAAACAATATCAGCTTCTCCTCCATCTCAGCCACAACATCTTTGGCCTGAACCACATAGTGAGGTCCAGGTTATATTCTACACAGCTTTAAGTGCAGCTTCAAACACACAGACCATGAAATAGCACCATTATATGCCTTGTCATGGGTCTTTTTACACCAATTGTATTGAGTTCTATCTAGGACTTTTCAATCTGCAGACTTACGATATTCAGTTCTGACATATAGTAGGACCTCCGTAGGTGACCACCTCCCTATGTTGACCACCTGCTTAAGGTGACCTAATATCCATAGACCAGACATGCACCACGTGTACATGTCAGGACATGGGCCTGGTTCCTTATGTTAACCAGACTGTCCCTTGCGTGGTCAACAGAGATTCTACTGTGTTTTCATGTATGTTTACAAATGTTACTCTCTTATTATATTTTTTGTTTCCAATTTCCCAACTTTAAGTTTGACATCTTGGATTTATCTTCTACTTTTATGTTCTCTCCTGAATTCCCAGAGTTGAAGGTCATGAAATACACAGGGGGAAGGCACCCCAAATGCTCTGTATCATGTAAACTCAGACCTACTGATGAGCACAACAAAAGAAATTTTCAAGATATTGAGGATAAAGAGAAGATTCTAAATGCTTCAAATAAAAAAAGGTGCCAAAAAGTATATGCATTTGAAGAAAGGAAAAAGCTACTAAAATCATAATACTCAATATATACTAATAAAAGATGAACAGAAGTCACGTTTGACTTCTGCAATTATGATAGGTGCTCGAAGTGGTCACCATCAGTGTCCAGACCCTTCTGATTATAGCGAACTACTGCTTGAGCAGAGTTGACCGAGGTGTCCACTTGTATCACTGCACACGCTGTTTCAGTTTTTTCCCGAAGTTCTGTCAGTGTAGCTGGTTTTCTACGCTGCATCACATCCTCTCGGGTACCACAGAGCTACCCAGGGGTAAGCTCCCCTATGGGCGGAAGTCAAAGATGTTAAGTCAGGAGAACGTGCTTGTTCTGCCACCTCCTGTCTCACGTGCTGGCTGCTTGGTAGACTCTGGTGAGCCTGTGAACTGTTCCCACACCACAGCAGAAGCAGCAGGACTTACTGCCGTGCTGGGCCTCCCGGTCTTCCCTGCGCACGTCACACAGAGCACCCCGCGTCTCACATTTACCGTGCATGTGTGCCACTGTCAGGTGTGGAGGGACTTCTGTCATTTACTGATGCTTCCGTTGTCACTGCACTTCCAGAATGTTCTCAAATTTCAGGTATCTCTTCAAATTGGTCTTGTGCTCCTCCAAAAAATCAGTCTTCTGTCGCATAGTGACACTAGTGTTCCTTTGATTTGAGCAGATGTCATATACACATTGCTACCATAATTCAACTTCTGAAAGTAATACATAGTTAACATTTCTTAAAACGTGTGTATACTTTTTTGGCACCCTGGTATATACACTGTATATAAAGAGTTAATCAAGGATCAGAAGGGCCTCAGACTTCTCATCAACAACACAGAAGGGGGCAATACCTTCAAAACTCTGAGGGAAAATGATTCCCAGACAATTATTAATATATACCCAGCTAAGCTGCCACACAAGCATTAGGGTCCAATAAAAACAGGTTTGGAGGCTCGGCGCCTGTGGCTCAATCGGCTAAGGCGCCAGCCACGTACACCTAAGGTGGCAGGTTCGAATCCCCAGCCCGGGCCCGCCCAACAACAATGATGGCTGCAACCAAAAAATGGCCGGGCGTTGTGGCGGGCACCTGTAGTCCCAGCTGCTTGGGAGGCCGAGGCAGGAGACTCGCTTGAGCCCAGGAGTTGGAGGTTGCTCTGAGCTGTGATGCCATGGCACTCTACCCAGGGGGATAGCTTGAGGCTCCGTCTCAAAAAAAAAAAATCTTCAAAAACAGGTTTGGATATACCAGGTCTCACAAGTCTGCCCCTCAAGCATCTTTTCTCAGGAAGCTGTTGACAAATGTACTCACTTAAAATGGGAGAATAAAGCAAGAAACAAGTGAGGTGAGGTGTGGTGACACACACCTGTAATCCTCACAGTCTGGGAGGCCAAGGCGGGTGGATTGCTTGAAGTCAGGAGTTCGGAACCAGCAAGAGACCTGTCTTTACTAAAAATACAAAAAAAAAAAATAGCCACCCTAATAGTAAGTGCTCATAGTCCCCAGCTACCTGGGAGGCTGAGGCAGGAGGATCTCCTGAATCCAGGAGTTTGAGGTTAGAGCTATGCT
Organism: Galagoides demidoff; assembly: GCA_963574575.1. NCBI lineage: Eukaryota > Metazoa > Chordata > Mammalia > Primates > Galagidae > Galagoides > Galagoides demidoff. The sequence continues at coordinate 16,472 of CAUYQV010119762.1, read as the reverse complement.
CATACCATGGCACTCTAGCCGGGTGATAGAGTACGACCCCGTCTCAAAAATAAAAATAAAGAAGCAGGAAAAAGAAGAAGAGCAAGAAGAAAATTAACCCAGGAACCAGTGGCTCCACCAAGAAAGAGGCAAAGGCCATCTCCTGGCTGCAGTTGTGCCCCAGACACAGATCCTGGAGCGGCACACAGGCCCTGGGGAGAGAGCTTAAGACATTGAAATTTATAGAATGTCTAGAGCGTGCTTGAATTTATCAAAAGGAGATTTGCACCCCTGGGAAGAAATTTGTGATAAAATACTAATAATTGTATGGAGAATAAAGCCAAAGAAAGTGAAAGACGGTTAACTCCAGAGGCAGTAAAAAGCTGCGGCAGAAAGGAAAAATAACCATACTATATCGCCCCCATGGCTCGCTCGTGAGTAGTCGTTACGTCATGTATGTATTAACAACAATGCTGAAAATTGATCTAACTCCAAATGAGAACTAACGCGGAGGATGAGGAGGCGTCCTCCCTCCTCTTCCAGTTAGTGGGAGACCCTGAAGTGGACAAGCGGAGGCCGTAAATCTGTTATTCAGAGACCTGGAGGTAAATGATCAAAGGACCCTCAGAGCTAAGCGCTCGCATTGTGGGAAGCGGCGGCAGGAACTGGTCTTTTTCATACAAGTCTCCTGTAACTATTCGACTCTCAACTGTGTAATTTTCTCAAAATTACAAACAAAAAGCAAGGCCGTAAAGAATTGGGTTGCTGTGTCTGGGCAAGGTGGACCTCCTCCCACCCCGCCACGCGGCCTCGACGGAGAGCGGGGAGCCAGGATCAGACACCGGCCCTGGGGACCGCGCTTGGGCTGCAGCGCAGAGGGCGTGCGGAGCGCGGCAGCGCGCGGCGGACCCGGCCGGGCTGGGCTGCAGGCTCCAGCGCCCCTTCCCAGGCTTGGCTCTGCGGAGGCGCGGTGGGTCCGGAGTTCCGAGGGATGTGAGTCCCTTGATGGCAGCCAGGTGGCGCCAGAGCCCGCGCCAGCTCGCAGTCTCCCCTGGCTGGGCGGAAGGGGGTTGTTTCAATCGACAATTTCAAATATATACAAAAGCAAACCAACATAACCAACAGGCCAGTCCAGCCTCCCCTATACCCTCAGCCATGCCCCACCACCCTGTTCATCTCTAAAAGTAAGTTCAGACAACTCTAAAATAAGAACTCTAAAGAATTTTATAGTCGCAATGTCATTAGCACAAACGTTTAACGAATGCAGATTCTTGGATCAGAAATCCAAGGTATGGGGGTGGGGGTCTGGAGTCTGATGGGAGGCGCTTCCCCAGGGCTGGGCTCCCGGGACTGCTCCAGGATCTAGTGAACAGCTGACAGCTGCACACACAGGAATGGGCTGGCATGTTTGGGGAACAGACCCTGGCAGTGGGGTTATGCAAAGTCAGGTCAGATGGATAGGGGCAGGCTGGAGAGCCCAGGTCCCATGCCCTTCCCACCTGGGACCACTCTGTCCTGCCCCACAAACATGTCCTGCTCAGCCCTACTATGAATAGAGCCTGGTAGACAACTGGTCCCTTCTTGGGCTGTTCTCTGTCCAGTCCCACAAATTCAACACTGTTCTTAAGGCTTAAGTCCTGGGTGCCTTTCCTGTTCAGCGGGTCACATGTGACCAATGAACTGGCCAGCTCATCTATCTATGAGCTGCCCCAGGTCTCCCTCCTGGGTTGTTCCTCCTTGGACTGATGGAAGTGGAGAACCCAAGTGCATTGCTCCTTCCTTCATGGCCAGTGCACTCCAAGGAAGTGGGGGGTGGGGGACAGGGTGTGTGTGACCATAAGCCACAAGTAGTCAAGAGCCAGGGTCCAGGAGCTATTCTGGTTGTGTTTGTCCCTGACCTCCACCAGCATACTCCATGGAGCTCTAAGGCAAGGCAGGCAGCCATGGGCAGGATCTCACCTTCCATGGGCACAAATATTCGTCAGTGGAGCAGGCACCAAAGGCAGGCCTGAGGATTCGAGCTAACAATCCCAAATGCTGGGTGCCCACAGCTCAGTGGTTAGGGCGCTGGCCACATGCTCTGGGGTTGGTGGGTTCGAACCTACCAGGGACCTGCTAAACAAAATTAAACAAAACAAAAAATAGCCAGGTGTTGTGGTGGGCGCCTATAGTCCAGGCTACTGGAGAGGCTGAGGCAAGAGAATCACTTGAGCTTAAGAGTTCGAGGTTGCTGTGAGCTGTGCCACCATGGCACTCTACCAAGGGTGACAATGTGAGATTCTGTCTGAATTTAAAAAAAAAACCCAAATGCTGAATCCAATGATTGGCCCTTAGTGATGCTGTCATCAGACCAGCTTCTCCCAGACCTTCTCAAGCTATCTGCTGTGTTGAGCTCCTACTGGGTGCTACGGCTGGCGCTGGGAACAAACCAGAGCTGGTCTCCCTCACAGTGAGGCAGTTCCAAAACAGAAGGGCCCAGTGTGTGATGGATGGGTGTGCAAACGTAGACAGAGTCCTTAAGTAGGGGTTTCCCAGGTGAGATGTGCTGGGGGAGCCTATAGGAGGGTCACCTGACTTGCTCAGTGCTGCCACGTATCCTTGGGCCTCTCCTGACCCCTCCAGTCCAGGACTCACAGGAGAGGGCCGCTGTGTGCTTCCTGACCCCTCCTAGCACACTTTTCCTCCAGACCTTTTATCTTCTTTGTTCTCTGCCCCCATCCTTTCATGAGCTTCCTCTGCACCTCTGTCCCACAGGATATGAAATAGGGCACCTATGGGAGCTGAGGAGGCTTGCTACAGGCACAGTCACCTGGAGAGACACCAAGTCAGTCAGAGAAAGTCTTGCCCATTGCCCCAGACCACCAATGGCCAGGGCAGTTGGGTCCCATTGTACCAAAGGCCACTGAATTCACCCTGCAGCAGTGAGGTTGAAGGGAGGTGGTGGGCGAGAGTGAGGGCTGGGCTCCTGCTAGCCACTTCCTCCTAGTCTGTGCCGGGGTTTCTTTCCCACTCTTAGGTGAGAAAACTGAGCATAAGGAATGTGTTCATTTCCTATGGCTGCTGTATCATGTGACCATGAACTTGGTGGTTTAAAACAATAAAAAGATGTTCTTGGTTAAGTTCTGGAAGTCAGAAGACTGGAATCCAGGTGTGCAGAGGCTCTAGAGGAGAATCGTGCTTCTTCCCACTCCTGGTGATTGCTGGGATTCCTTGGCTTCTGGCCACATCACTCTAGTCTTCAAGGCCAGCATCTTTCTATCTCTTCCTGCTCAGCCCTTATGTGGCCTTCTCCTCTGTATGTGCCAAATATCCCTCTGCTTTTCTTATGAGAATTTTTCTATCATGTTTAGGGCCTACCTGGATAACCCAGGACAGTGTCCCCACATCAAGATCTTTAATGACATCTGCAAAGACCCTTTACCAAATAAGGTCACATTTAAGGTTCTAGGAACTAGGACTTGGTATTTTAGGAGGGTATTCTCTGCCTATTATGGGGGAAAAAGTAACCTACTCAATGTCACACAGCCCATCAAGTGATAAAATTGATGTCTAAACTCTGGTGTGTCAGAATGAGAAACCCATGCTCTTATTAATGGGTCCTTTTTCCCTTGTGCCCCAGAAGTCCCTTTTCAGGTGCCACTATAAGTCAGTTTGTCCCGTCCGCCATTCTGGTCATTCCACAGTCAGGTAACATGAACTGAGAGAAAATGAGGACTCCTCACTGCCTTAGGCATTTCCCCTCTTGGCCTGTCCCAGCACCTGAAAGGACAACCTGCAGAGCAGTGGAAGACATTGTCACATCAATTTACTTATTCCTTCTTCCACAGGCTTTTAACTTGTGCACGTCCAATATGTCAGGACTGACCCAACACAGGCCTCTGAGGGCTGGGGCAGAAGAGGACAGACCAGGAACTGTCTTGACTGCATCCCATGAGGGAGGTCTGGCGAAGCCATGTGGAGTCTGGAGACAGAGCAGCCAGAGGTCAGGGAGAAGCCTGCCTCAGCCGCCTCCCCTGTTGCCAGGACCAGTGCCAGAAAAAGGAATATTATAGTCTCACCAGTGTAGGATCAAATGCTAAATCATGAATCTCCTGCTGATCATCAATTGCTGTTAATATCACAAGAGATGATCACAAGAGAGGTGAGAGATGTATGCTCCTCCCAAGCCTGCTACCGTGGTGCTGCCAGCAAGTTCCAGGCTGCAGGGAAACTCGAAACGCAAACGACCTGGTTCCTTCACACCTGCACGTGCTTACACATACAGTCCCACGCATGCATGCAAACACACGCGTGCACACACTCACATACACACCCATGCACACACAGATACACACACAGATGCAGTGAACCTATAGGGTAAAAGAGACTTAAAAGACAGATCAAGCAATGTCAATGTGTGAACCTCATTGAATCTGTATTTTAAAAAGGCTTTTATAGGACAATTGGGTTTTTAACAACTTACTGAATATTTGATGGAATTAAGAAGGTATGCTAACTTTTTAGTTGTGTTGATGGTATTCTTATATAACATATATGGGTTATACTGGTGATATATATTGGTGCAATGCTGTATATATGTAATACATATATCCATATATCCATATATTAATATTATATGTTATGATTTAATATATATTTATATGTGTGTAAAGAAATCTTTATCTGTTAGCAATACACACTGACCATTTACAAATGGAATTCTAGGAGGTCTGGGGTTTTCTTTAACATAGTATAAGAAAGGGGGCCTGGGTGGGAGCACAGGTGAAACGAAACCACCCTGCAGTGTTGAAACTGGGTGACAGGAGCATGGAGTTCATTAGACTAGCTGAACTGCTTGTGTGTGTTTGAAGTTTTTCATAAGAAAAAGGTAAAAATTAAAAAAAAAACAGTCAGGGGTAGTGGCTCATGCCTGTAATCCTAGCCCTCTGGGAGGCTGAGGGGGTAGGATTACTTAAAGTTAGGAATTCGAGTGAGACCAGTCTGAGCAAAAGTGAGACCCTGCTGAGCACCGGAAGTCTCAGCTACTCCAGAGACCAAGGCAGGAGGATGGTTTGAGCCCAGTAGTTTGCGGTTGCTGTGAGCTATGTTAATGCCATTGCACTCTAGCTGGGGCAACACAGTGAGACTCCATCTCAAAAAAAAACAAAAACAAAAATAACAAAAAAATGACAGGGTGGCGACCTGGAAGTCTGGGAAAGAGTTACAAGGATGGAGGTCTCAGAATGGCACTGTGTGAAGATACTGGTGTGTGGTGTAAGTTCCCACGGGGCAGCCACTCAGAGGAGGCTCTCAGTAGTCAGATGGGATGTGGAGTCCTCCTGTGAATGGCAGTCGGAGTCCTTCCCCTGTCACTTCAGTCTGCCTCAGTGGGTTCCCTTCCCTGGGGCTTATATGGATATCATTACCATTGAATTCTCAGATTGCTAAATACTAACAACTACCAACACCAAATCCCTGATATTACACCTTACACGGGGGTCAGCCCACACCGGGACACGGTGGTAATCACTCCCTGAGGAGGAAGCCAGCAATTTGTCTTAAGACACAAACTCACTTTCCTTGCCTTCCCGGCCTCTGCCGGTACACTGCGGGAAGGTTTTCAGAATGCCATATTCCTTGTCGTGGCGACCCACACAACATCATTCTCACCCAAGAACTCCTGCTAGCAAAAGGCATGTGGCACTGAGTTCACGCCTGCAGGGTTCACTGGTCTTACGCTGTGCACATTGCTCGGCAGCAGCTGTTCGGATGGGTCTAGACGGAGTGTGACCTGCAGAAGCCACTGCACAGCGGGAGGACAGAAGCCCGCAGGGCGGAGGTGCCTTCTAACAGATGCTGTAGATACCCTAAACCAATGGCCGGTATACAGCGCTGTTTCCCCACAGCCCAAATGGGCAAGCCGTGGAGACTCTAATTGCTCTGCGATGTGGGAGATCTGAAGAGAGAGGAGGCAGGAAACAGTCCTTTAGCAGTGGAACGGCTGGACAGAGCTGTTTGGGATGAGGGTGTGTTAAGGCGCTGCCCACCTCGCGTCCAGAGCGGTGGCATCATTTCACATTCCCGCCACAGTGTGTGAGGGCCCCGCCGGCTCTGCCTTCTCACCAGCACTTGCTTTGCTCAGACTTCCTGATTTCAGCCAATCTAATGGGTAGGAGTTCCTTGGTTTTTTGTTTTGTTTTGTTTTGGGTTTTGTTTTTGTGGTGGTGGTAAAATACACATAACAAAATTTAGCCTCTTAATCATTTTAAAGAAAGAACACGATCTTTTTTTCTTTTCTTAAGACAGTGTTTCACTCTGTCGCCCTGGGTAGACTGCTGTAGCATCAGCCTAGCTCACAGCAATCTCAAACTCCTGGGTTCAAGCGGTGCTCCTGCCTCAGCCTCCCAAGTAGCTGGGACTCTAGGTGCCCACTGCAACGCCCAGCTAATTTTTCTATTTTTAGCAGAGATGGGAGTCTCACTCTTGCTCAGTCTGGCCTTGAACTCCCGAGCTCAAAGGATCCACTCTCCTTGTCCTCCCAGGGTGGTAGGATTACAGGTGTGAGCCACTGTGCCTTTCTGAGAACACAATCTTGATTTCTAACGACTGGGAGTTGTGGTCTCTTACTGGCCCAGTTGGCCTTATCAAAGGGAGTCACTGTGCAAGTCGGGTTGATTGATCCCAGTCACTGGGGGTGCTGATATGGTAGAAGAGGGGCAAAGAGGGTATGAGGAGACTTGCTAGGGTACCTCATTGTTTTCCCCTATCTAATAGGAATGGCCAGTGGGAGTGATGGTTACCCCCCCCCCAGTAAAGACTGCTAAGAACTTGTACCTTGTATTTTTTTTTTTTTTGCAGTTTTTTGGCCGGAGCTGACTTTGAACCCACCACCTCTGGCATATGGGGGTGGTGCCTTACTCCTTTGAGCCTCAGGAGCCACCCCTGTACCTTGTATCTTGAGTGCAGCTTCCCCAAGAGGTAAAACAAGTACAGTGCAGGTACAGTTAGAGGGAAGAGTAACATGGACCAGGTAATGGAGGAAAGAAGCCAAAAGAAGCATCTTAGGTCTAGGGACCAGCAACAATTGGGCTTTGTTGTTCTTGTTATTGTTGCTGTTCTTTTTCCCCTGTTATATTATTTGAAGAGCATCATTGGTCATTGATATTATTCTTTGGTTTGCCCACCATGAGGGGAGTTTGTGTTTCCCTTGGGAGAGGATGGGATTTATTCCTCTAAGCAATTGACAAAATCTCTCTTAACTCTCCCCGTCCATCCTCCATCCTCCTCCTTTGCAGCCCAGAGGCTAAGCTCTATAGACTACATCACCTGGCACTCTTACCTTCTGGCGTCTGGTTGGAGTTGGCCAATACAGGCACCAGCAGGAGACTGCAGGCTAGCAGGAAAAATGAGCCAAAGGATTTATCATGATTTTGGTGTTGGGACTACATGTGATTCTATAGTCCCTACTGGACAGACCCTCTTCCACGGCTTTGACCCCTCTTGGTTCTAACAGTTCATCCCCTGTCCTCGGGCCTTGCTCTCCCTCTGCCGCTTGTGTTGCGGTGCCTACCATCCTTGTTGGTTCCCTTAGCCCTGCTCACATCTCATCAAGAGATGCTTCATTAGCATTCTTAAATCAAACAAAGGTCTTTCTCTGCCATGGCCTTCCTACCAGGAGTCTGTCTCGCTCTGGGATGTTAAGTAATTCTACTTTGCTGAAGCATGAAATTCAAAGTGAGAGGAAATGGTAAGAAATGAACTTGTACATGGAGGGTAATCATGATCATGTCGGCTACAGGTGCATAGGGCAAGTTATTAATAAGTAACGGGTGCTAGATCGTCTATTTGCCTTACCCTCCTAATCTATAGTAGAAGGACAATAGTTAGCAATATTTAGACCTTTGGGAGTGTCTATGAGGACTAACTTAAAGAATGCATGGAAAACACTTAGAACAATGCCTGCCAGCCTGCCACTGCAAGTAATCCCTGAATGCTGAATCATCTCGAGGTTTTAAGCGAGGAAGTGACCAGGTTAGATTTAGTAGTTCAGAAGGTTATTCTGGAGGAAATGTGGAGGAGGGATGGGTTTATCAGTGGCCGAGTGGAGTGGAACAAGACTCTAGGCAGGGATACCAGTGAAGAGACTACAGCACTAATCTTACCAATAATACCGTGTTTCCCCGAAAGTAAGACCTACCCCCAAAATAAGCCCTGGCAGGATTTCTATGCACTTGTTAAATATAAGTCCTACCCCTGATAGTAAGACCTATGGGCGTGGCTGTGCAGCATAACTGTGAGGAGTGGTAAGGAAGACTGGAATACCTTTTATTTGCCACAGCTCCTTTCTCTGAGCCGTTCGCCCTTGCATGGGTGTGCGTGTGGTAACTGCGGTCGCACGCATCCTATTGCACACGTGCAAAGGGCTGGGGGGAAAGGAGTTCACGCATCACTAGCGTCAGCCCCACCAACAAGGTCGGCTCCCCCTGTCAGGTTCGGGAAGAAGATGACTTAACTGTATTTGAATAAATGTAGATTGTTGTATTATACTTCATAAAAATAAGACATTCCCTGAAAATAAGCCCTAGTGTATCTTCTTGAGAAAAAATAAATATAAGACAGTGTCTTATTTTCGGAGAAACACAGTAACAATAATAATGAATTAAACTAAAAAAGGAAGATGTGGAATCCATTTAACAGAAGTTTCAACACAGTATCTGGGACCTATAGGTAGTTCCATTTTGCTGAAGCACCAAGTGCTAGGTGTAGGTAATAATGAGGGTGCCCTCACATCTTCATGTCCCCAAAGAAAGTCTTCCTAGCTCTCTGTCTTTCTCTACCACCTCTCCATCTTTTTTTTTTTTTAAGACAAAGTCTCAAGCTGTCACCCTGGGTAGAGTGTTCGGTGCCATAGCTCACAGCAACCTCAATGTCTTGGACTTAAGCGATTCTCTTGCCTCAGCCTCCCAAGTAGCTGGGACTACAGGCGTCCACCACAAGGTCTGGCTATTTTTTGTTGTTGTTGCAGTTGTTGTTGTTTTAGCTGGCCCAGGCCAGGTTTGAACTGGCCAGCCTTGTTGTATGTGGCCAGCACTCTACCCACTGAGCTACGGGCACCGCCCCACCTCTCCGTCTTAATTCATGATCATTTTAATGTCCACATAGAGGGTGTTCCAGGACCTTGGCCTTGCAGGTCTCACACTCCTCCCTCCAGTGATCCTCCCTGTCTGCTCCCTGGGCCCCTCATTTGCCATCTCACCCCAGACCTTGTCATCACCAATGACTGCAACCCTTCCACAGCAATTTGTCATTCCACCCTTCTCTCCTCAGACCTCCCAGATCTCCTCCTGCATTCTATCCTTTGGTTGATGATTTTTCTACCTCTTTCACTGAGTGCTATAGTTTGGACGTTGGACCTCCCAAAGCACATGTTGAAATGTGATCACAGTGTTGGAGGTGGGGCCTGGTGGGAGGTGTCTGGGTCCTGGGAGTATATCCCGCAAGAGGGACTTGGTGCTCTGCCTACCCTAATAAGTGACTTCTGGCTCTGTGAGAGCTGGTTGTTAGAGCCCTGCGTGGCTCCTCTCCCTTGTTCCCTCTCTTGCCATGTGATCTCTGCAGGTGCTGCCCCCAACTTCCACCACGAGTGGAAGCAGCCTGAGGCCCTCACCAGATGCAGGTGCTGGCACTATGCTTCTAGTACAGTCTGCAGAACTGTGAGGCAAATGAACTTCTTTTTTTAATAAATTACCCACCTTGAGGTAGTCGTCTGTAGAACACTGAATGGACTAAGATGCTGAGGAAACAGGAGCAGTCAGACGAGAACCTCACTGGCTCCCACAACTCCACCCCACGCCCACCTGCTTCTGTCCCTATGTACGGTTCCTTCCCCGTTCTCTGCCTGGGCATCCCCAGGGGCCCTGCTTTACCTGGTCTGAGGTGTGCCCTGGGCATGGTGATTTTTAAACTACCCAGATGATTTAAATATACATCCAAGGTTGAAAACTGCCGCTGTAGATGAGTGACCCATGCTCTTGCCTCTCGTTTACTCAGGGACACCGTCCCAGGTGCTGTCATCTCCGTCCCTCCCCAGCACCATCAGTGTTTCCCTGGATTGGCTCTTTCTCCTCAGTGTTCATGCATGCTGTTAACCATCTAAAGAAACCTTTTCTTCAACCTCGTTCCTCCTAACTCCCACCCTACCTTCAAACTTCTATCAAGGGTTGTCTGTTCTTACCGCCCACAATTCCTCTTCTCCCCTTTCCCCTTTAGGGATTGTCCCACAGATACATCAAAAGGTCATTATCAGGGTCACCAATTGACTCTTCACTGCCGAGTCTCAGTCTTCAACGTACTTCGTCAACAGCCACACATGATGCGGCTGATCACGGCCTTCTTCCAAGAATTCTCCCTCTAGACTGGGTTTCTGAGATTCCTTGTTTTTCTGATTTCCCTCCTGATACATGGTGGATCCTTCTTAGCCCCCTTTCCTGGTTTTTCCTTATATCCAACCCCTTAGTGTTGGAATATGCTGAGGCTCAGGCTTTGGCCCTCTCGTTTCAATGCTTGTTCCCTTGGTGAGCTCACCCAGTTTCGTGGCATAAAATACTATCTAAGTGTTGACTCCTAAGTGTATATTTGAAGCATAAGCTCCATCCGGACTCCTACATTCAAATTTTAACTTGACATCTCTTCTTGAATGTCCTCTAAGCATCTCAAAGAGATCCTCCCAACCTCCCCCCTGAGTAAATGGCAGCTCCATACTTTCAGCTGGGAAAAGATCAACTCCTTGCAAGCATCCTACCTTCTTCTTTTTTTTCTGAGACAGAGTCTCAAGCTGTCACCCTGGGTAGAGTGCCATGGCGTCATCATAGCTCACAGCAATCTCAAACTCTTGGGCTCAAGTGATCCTCTTGCCTCGGTTTTTCTATTTTTAGTAGAGATGAGGTTTCTCTCTTGCTCAGGCTGGTCTTGAACTCGTGAGCTTAAAGAATCCACCTGCCTCAGCCTCCCAGAGTGCTACGATTGCAGGCGTGAGCCATCCAGCCTGCAATCCTACCTTCTTCTACCTTTCTTTCACACCCTTGGCCAATCTAAAAGCAAATCTCACTGCTTTGCCCACCATCTTACTCAAACCCGCCATTGACTCCCACCTGAGTGATGGCAAAAGCCTCCTAACTGGCCTCCCCGCCTTCACTGGTCCGTCACCATCTGTGCTCAGCATGGCAGTAGATCGGTCCACTCACATGTAATGGCTTTCCACCTGACTCAGAGTAAAGGACATCCTTAAAATACCCTGCACAACCCTGTACAACCCCTCCTCTTAACCATCCCATACACAAAAAGGCTGTTACCTCTCTGACCCCACAGCCCACCAGCCAAGCTTCAGTTCTGCTAACACTTCAGGCCCTGAAAACCCAGGAACTCTACCCAAAGACAATGTCCCCTCTCCTGCCCATGTCGAACTTTTTAGCTCCCTCCCTTGCTTTACTTTTATTTGTTAATTAAACTTTTTATTTTGAGATAAATGTAGATTCACATGCAGTTGTAGAAAATCATACAGCAAGATCTGCCATTTCTTGTCCCTGTTTCCCCAGTGCTAACTTCTTGCAAAGCTTTGATACACTGCTGCAACCAGGTCACCAGGTAGTACACACATACTCCTGTCCCCGCACTGGGACAAATTAGCACATACTGGGTGGCTGAAAACAATACCGAAGACTTATTCTTTGTGCTTCTGGAAGCCAGAACCCTAAATCAAGGTGTAGGGCAAGGCTGTGCACTCATGGCTCTGGGGGGAATCTGCCCCTTCCTCTTCCAGCTTCTGGCTACTGAGGTAGGCGGCCTTTCTGTGCTCTGTGTTTATACCACTTGTGTGTGAAATCCCCCTCTGACATTCTGTTATAAGGAGACTGCTGATGGCATTTAGGGTCCACCCAGATAATCCAGGATAATCTCTTCTCCAGATCCTTAACTTAATTACATCCATCCACAAAGACCTCTTTTCCAGATAAGGTAACATTTACAGGTTCTGGACATATCTCTTGGGGACATTATCAGCCTGGCACACAGTGAAGGTCCTCAGACATTTTCACCAGCACAAGAAGGCCACACCCACTTTCCTCCCACTCCCACCCCCTCCTTAACCCCTGGCAACAGCAATCTGTTCTCCATCTCCATAATTTTGCCATTTTGAGAAAGTTATATAAATGGAATCACGCAGCATGTAACATTTTCAAATCAGCTTTTTTCACTCAACTGGCTTTTTTTTCTTTTTGAGACAGACTCTCACTCCGTCACCCTGGATGGACTGCAGTGGCATCGTCATAGCTCACTGTAAACTCAAACTCCTGGGCTCAAGCAATCCTCCTGCCTCAGCCTCCCCAGTAGCTGAAACAATAGGCATGGGCCACCAAGTCTGCCTAATTTTTTTCAATTTTTTATTAGAGACAGGGTCACACTCTATCTCAGGCATGTCTCGAATTCCTGGCCTCAAGCAAAATTCTCCTGCCTTGACCTCCCAGAGAGCTGAAAAAATGACCTTTTTAATAATTTCAATTAACACAAAAAATCGAAGCAATTTTTTAAGTGTATTGAGATTCCCTGTGTAGTTGTGCTCAGCAGTAGCTGGTTCCTTTTCATTGCTTAGTAGTATTCCACAGTGTGGCTGGACCGCAATTTAACATTCACCCACTGAAGGACAGTTGGGTTGTTTCCAGTTCTTGGCTATTGCGAAAAGCTGGTATAAGCTTTTGTATGTAGGTTATGGGTGAACGTGAGTTTTCATTGCTCTGGGATAAATGCTAGAGTGCAATTGATGGGTTAAATGCATGTTTAGTTTTACGAGAAACTGCCAAACTGTTTTCCCAAGTTCTGTACCAATTTGCTTCCCATGAGCAAAGCATGAGTGACTCAGTTTCTCTACATCCTTGCCAGCATTTGGTGTCATCACTAGTTTCTATTTCAGCCATTCATTCTGATGTGTGTGGGGTGTAACAGCTGCTGGTATTGAATGTCCTTTCGGGGACTTATCTGCCATCTGTAGGTCCTGTTGGTGGTGTGTCTGTTCCTGTCATTTGCTCTCTAATTAGATTACTTGGGAGTTTAGCCTGTGAGTTTTAACAGTTCTTTATATTCTAAGCATTAATAATCTGTTTGGTATGCAGTTTTTCTCCTACTAGGATACCCACAGGATATGGATAGGATAGGATGCATGTATTTTCTCCTATTCCATGCCTTTCATTTTCATCTTCTTTCGCAAAGCAGAAGTTTCTTTATTTTGATGACATCCAATCTGTCACTTCTTTTTATGGGTCGTGCGTTTGGCATCAAGTGTAAGAATTCTTTACCTAGCCCTAAATCCCCCAAATTTTCTTCTATATGTTTTCGAGAAATTGCACAGTTTTACCTTTTACATTTCAGTCTATAATCCATTTTGTATAAGATTTGAGAGTTAGGTGCTCTTTTTTTCCCTCTCTCTCTTTTTCTTTTTGATGTCTAGTTTTTCCATCATCATTGTGGAAAGGTTATCTTTCCTCCACTGAATTGCTCTTATTTTTGAACTTTTATAAAGAATCGGTTGGAAGCCAGGTATAGTGGCTAACGCCTGTAATCTCGGGACTCGGAGAGGCTGAAGCTGGTGCATTGCTTGAGCTCAAGAGTTGGAGAGTAACCTGAGCCAGAGTGAGACCTTGCCTCTAAAAATAGCCAGGTGTTGGCTCTGCGCCTGTGGCTCAATCGGCTAAGGCGCCAGCCACGTACACCTAAGGTGGAGGGTTCGAATCCCCAGCCCGGGCCCGCCAAACAACAATAATGGCTGCAACCAAAAAAATGGCCGAGTGTTGTGGCGGGCACCTGTGGTCCCAGCTACTTGGGAGGCAGAGACAGGACAACTCGCTTGAGCCCAGGAGTTGGAGGTTGCTATGAACTGTGATGCCATGGCACTCTACCCAAGGGGATAGTTTGAGGCGCCGTCTCAAAAATAAAAAAAAATAAAAAAAATAAGAAAAATGAAAATAGCGAGGTGTTGTGGTGGGCACCTGTAGTCCCAGCTACTTGGGAGGCTGAGGGAAGAGAATCACTCAAGCCCAGGAGTTTAAGGTTGCTGTGAGCTGTTATTCATGCCACAGCACCCTACTGAGGATGACAAACTGAGACTCTGTCTCAAAAAAAAAAAGAGAGAAAGAAAAAAAAAAAGAATCAGCTGGCCATATTTATGGGGGGTTATTTCTGTGTACTCTGCTCCGTTCCATTGGTCTCTGTGCCTGCCATTCTGCCAACACCACATGGGCTTTGTTACTGTGGCTTTACATAGCGGGGTAGAGCGATTCCTCCCTCTTTATTCTTCTATTTTAAAAAGTCCTTTGCATTCCCATATAGATTTTAGAATAATCTTCTCTTTATTGACAAGAACTTTTGCTGGGATTTTGATAAGAATCGAGTTAAACCTTGGGAGAGTTAATATTTTTACTATTCTGACTCATCCAAATCATCAACTTGCTTTGTCTCTTCAGTCATTGAGGTTTTCTTTGATTGTTTCCATCAATATCGCGTGGCTTATAGCATACAAGTGCTGTACCTGTTTGTTAGATTTGCACAAAGCATTTCCATGTTATTGAGCAATTGTAAATGGTACTATTTCTTTTTCTTTTCAGATGGAGTCTCACTCTGTCGCCTGGGCTAGAGTGCTATGGCCTCAGACTAGTCCAGAGCAACCTCAAACTCGTGGGTTCAAGCGATCCTCCCACCTCTGCCTCCCATGTACCTGGGACTACAGATTCCTGACACAACACCTACCTAAATTTTCCCTTTTTAGTACAGATAGGGTCTCACTCTTATTCTGATCTCTAACCCCTGAGCTCAAGTGAGCCTCTCACCTTGGCTTCCTAGAGTCCTCGGATTACAGGCATGATTACAGGCATGCCTGGCCAATGACATCGTATTTTCAATTTCAGTAGCCATTTGGGCACTGGTAGTATACAGACTACAGTGCAACCTCAAACTCCTGGGCTTAAGAAACCACCCGCCTCAGTGCCCTAAAGTGCTAGAATTACTGACATGAGCCACAGTGGCCAGCCCACAGTGGACTTTGCATCCTTTTACATCCTTGATGACCTCACTTATTCTAGGTTTTTGTGTAGATTTATTGGGATTTTGCATGTAGACAGTGGTGTCTCTGCCAATAGGGACATTTTTATTTCTCTATTGTAATCTCTATGTCTTTTTTTTTGCTTCTCTCACCTTGTCACACTGGCGAGAACTTTCAGAGAACTTTCAGCAATGTGTCAAATAAGAGTGGCGACAGTAGACATCCTTGCCTTTCCTCAGGTCTAAGGGAAAAGCATTCAGTCTTTCATCTGACAACCTAAATAACAGAGAGGGAGACACTCTGAAAGAAGACATTTATTCAGTAATTAGCATTGCAATGGAAAACCAGTACCCTAGTGAACCATGTGCACAGTCAGAGACATAAAGAAAGAAGAAAGAAGTTTTTGAAGGAAAAATAGGGAGAAATACATGATAGTTCTGAGAAAATTATCATTGGCTACAAGGATCTATAACAAGGGTGATGTCAGGGCATGGTTGGACAGGCAGTTGCCAACCAGATGTCTTTACAGAAGTACTTCATGTGTGTAAGCTTATCCTGGCCTTTGTGTGAGGCTGTGGGTTTCACGGTCTTTGTGACAGTTCTTGTTATCAGGCATTCAAGCGCCAGCGCCTCCCTTCACTGCCCTCCTTGGCTCTATTTGCCAGTGTTTGTTATTTTTTTTAATTTATTTGTCAGTGTTTTTAATGCAAACTCCATTTTGATTCTGACAACTTTCACAGACCAGTAAGTGTGATGTCAGCCTCAAGGTGTATGGTAGATACCCTTTATCAAGTTGAAGAGGTTCCCCTCTTCAAATTTTCCAAGAGATTTTTTTTTTTTTTGAGACAGAGTCTCACTTTGTCGCCCTCAGTAGAGTGCTCTGACGTCACAGCTCACAGCAACCTCCAACTCCTGGGCTTAAGTGATTCTCTTGCCTCAGCCTCCTAAGAAACTGGGACTATAGGCACCCACCGCAATGCCCGGCTATTTTTGTTGTTGTTGTTGCAGTTTGGCTGGAGCTGGGTTTGAACCCACCACCCTTGGTATATGGGGCTGGCGCCCTACTCACTGAGCCACAGGCGCCACCCCTTTCCAAGAGATTTTTAACAATGAATGAGTTTTGAATTATGTCCAGTGCTTTCCCTGCATTGATCAATGTGGTCATATGATTTTTTTCTGTAACCTTTTAATATGATAGATTATGTTGATTGATTTTTAATGCTAACGTGGCCTTGCATGACTACAAGGAACATCCCACACATTTTTCTTTTTTTTTTTTTTTTCTTTTTCAGGGGAGAGCGCGAACGCAGTCCCCCACTACCACAAATTATGCAGTCGAGTTTCCCACATTTGGGGAAATCGCAGGGGTCAGCACATCCGGAGTGCAATGGATAAGCCTCGCCCTGGGAAAACCACCTTCGTGATCATG
>CAUYQV010119760.1:0-15042 GCA_963574575.1 Galagoides demidoff | reverse complement strand
CCGCCAAACAACAATGATGGCTGCAACCAAAAAATGGCCGGGCGTTGTGGCGGGCGCCTGTGGTCCCAGCTACTTGGGAGGCAGAGGCAGGAGACTCGCTTGAGCCCAGGAGTTGGAGGTTGCTGTGAGCTGTGAAGCCACAGGACTCTACCCAGGGGGATAGCTTGAGGCTCCGTCTCAAAAAAAAAAAAAAAAAAAAAATCCTAGCATTCTGGAAGACCAAGGTGGATTACCTGAGCTCACAGGTTCGACACCAACCTGAGCAAAAGCAAGTCCCCCATCTCTAAAAATAGCCAGGCATTGTGGCAGGCACCTGTAGTCTCAGCATCTTGGGAAGCTAAGGCAGAGAATCTCTTAACCCCGGGAATTTGAGGTTGCTGTGAGCTGTGACACCAGAGCACTCTACCAAAGGTGACAAAGTGAGACTGTCAAAAAAAAAAAAAAAAGATACCTGCATTCATATGATTATTACAGCACTATTTACAATAGCAAGGATATGAAAATTAAGTATCTATCAACAGATGACTGGATAAAGAAAATGTGATACACACACACACACAGTATAATACTATTCAGCCACGAAAAGGAATTAAACCATGTCTTTTGCAGCAACATGGATCCAACTAGAGGCCATTATTTTAAGAACTCAGAAATAGTCAAATACTGCATGTTCTCACTTATAAGTAGGAGCTGAATAACACGTACATATATACAGACAGGGTGGAATGATAAACACTGGAGACTTGGAAGAGAGGGTGGAAGGGCAGGAAGGTGGAAAGGGGTGGATGATGAGAAATCACTTAATGGGTACAACGTATATTATTAGGGTAACAGATAAACTAAAAGCCCAGACTTCACCATTATGCTATATGTGCATGTTAACAAAACTGCATTTTATACCCCTTAAGCTTATACAAATAAAAAAATACATATCTTATGTGTTCAAACACATCGAGTAATCTTGTCTTTTAGCTGTTCTTTTCAGATATCCCTTATTAGGAGCTTCCTGGTGACTACCACATTACTACTCCAATTACCATCCTTAGTAGACTAACTTCCTTTCATTATCATCCTACCAATTCCCTTCCCCCTTCTCAAGTTAACCCTTCTATTTTCCACTTTTAAGAGTTACTCCCTCTTCCTAGATTTACTGCCTCTTTTGGTAGAACACATTCTCCAGCAGCTTTCTAAAAAAAAAAAAAAAACGGGAAAGATAAGAAAACAATTATGCCTCATTCCGATATTTCATTCTGTGTAGAGGACAATTATCATAACATTCCTGACCTCTTTCTACTCTACTCATTCATACATTTCCCAGGGAGATGAGATAACATTTCATCATTCCAGTACATCTGGAAAAATAATATAGGCAAAACTTAGCCTCTTTCCCTGTTCTTCCTCTTTAAATTCTGTTCTCTACAGAGAAGAAAATCCCACCATATTCCTTCACACTCTAACATTTACAGGTGTAAACTAAAAACTAAAACTTTTCTCTACTTCTCCACCAAGCATATCAACATATGAATAACAGGAGTCACAGAAGAAAAAAAGAGAGAAGGGTGTAGAAAAAATATTTGAAGAAATAATGGTCAGAAACCTTCCAAATCTGATTAAGACACAAATACATCCAACAGTTCAATA
Source organism: Galagoides demidoff (assembly GCA_963574575.1). Taxonomy (NCBI): domain Eukaryota; kingdom Metazoa; phylum Chordata; class Mammalia; order Primates; family Galagidae; genus Galagoides; species Galagoides demidoff. Next base: position 13,401 of record CAUYQV010119760.1, on the reverse strand, counting down.
AACTCCAAGCAGAATAAACTCAAAAGATATCCACACTAAGATACATTATAGTCAAATTGTCAAAAGCAAACAGAACTGCACAGCGCCTGTGGTTCAGTGAGCAGGGCGCAGGTCCCATAGACTGAGGGTGATGGGTTCAAACTCAAGCTGGCCAAACTGCCACAAGAAAACAGCCGGGCCATGCAGTGGGAGCCTATAGTCCCAGGTACGGAGGCTGAGGCAAGAGAATCGCCTAAGCCCAAGAGCTGGAGGTTGCTGTGAGCTGTGAAGCCAGGGTGACAAAGTGAGACTCTCTCATTAAAGAAAAAAAAAAGCAAGCAGAACTTTGAAAGAAGCAATTGAGTTACTCATCAAGCACAAAGGTTTACAGCTGATTCCCCATAAGAAACCATGCAGGCCAGAAGGCAAAGAGGTGACATATTTAAGTCCTGAAAGAAAGGGGGAGGGGATTGTTAACTAAGAACTCCCTGGCCAGCAAAACTACCCTTCAAGAATGAAGGAGAAATTACATTGTCATATAAACAAAAGTTGTGAAGGTTCATTACCAATAGACTGCTCTACAAGAAATGCTAAAAGAAGTTCCCTGAAATTAAAGGATACTAGACATTAACTCAAATCTATAATAAGAAGTAAAGAACACTAGCAAAAATAACCCACACTAATATAAAAGCCAGAATTATTGTACTTTTGGTTTGCAACTCTTGAGATCTGCCTTTCACATAATTTAAAAGATGAATACATAAAAAAAAATCATTATAAATCTATGTTAATTAGACAGGGTACAGTGGCTCATGCCTATAATCCTAGCACTTGGGAGACGGAGACACGTCAACTGCCTGAGCAAAAAAAAAAAAAAAAAAACTATTTTAATTTGTATACAATACATAAAGATGTAATCTGTGACCAAAAGAATATAAACAAAGGCTGGGCACATTGGCTCACACCTGTAATACTAACACTCTGGGGCAGCTGAGGCAGGAGGATCCCTTTATCTCAGGAGTTCGAGACCAGCTTGTGCAAGAGTGAATCCCTGTCTCTACTAAAACAAAAAAATTAATTCATTAAAAAAGAATATAAACAAGGAGAGACAGTGATGTGTAGAAGAGTATTTATATACTATTGAAGCTAAGTTGTCAGTATTAAAACTAGGTCGTTATAAATTTAACATTAATTATATTGCTATCTGCAAGGCATCCACTAATAAACACACAGAAAAGGAAATCAAAATGGTATTCTATAATCAAATGAAATAAATACATAAAATACAGTGTTAGATAAACTGAGGAATATATAAAACATACAGAAAATAGCTAAATAGCAAAAGTAAATCCAGTAATTTCTTAAATATAAATGAATTAAACTCTCCAATTAAAGGCAGAGATTGACAAATTAAATAAAAAACACATGATCCATGTATCATCTATCTACCAGATTCACTTTAAATTCAAAGAGGTTGGACATAAAAAGGACTGAAAAAGATATTCCATGGAAACAGTAACCAAGAGTGAGCTAGGGTGACTATATTATTATCAGATAAAATATACATTTTATTTCTAATGCAGTCAGGTATGTGATGACAAAACATACTTAAAGTCAAACAGGTTACAAGAAACAAAAAAGGGCATAATACGCTGATAAAAAGTTTAATCCATGTTGGCTGGCATAGCTCATACCCATAATCCCAGCACTTTGGGAGGCCAAGGATGGAGGATCACTTGAGACCCAGAGTTTGAGACTAGCCCTGTTAACAAAGCAAGACCTCATCACTACAAAAAAATTAAAAATTAGCCAGGCCTGGTGGGACACACCTATAGTCCTAGCTACTTGGGAAACTGAGACAAGACAATCACTTGAGCCCAGGAGTCTGAGGCTGCAGTGAGTTATGATCACGCCACTGCACTCCAGCCTAGGCAACCAAAGAATCTGTCTCAAAAAAAGAAGAAGTACAACACAACAAACACACATAACACCTATAAACATACACATACTTAGCAATGGAGCCTCAAAATATATTAAACAAAAATTAACAATTGAAAAGAGAAATAGTTCTATAATCATACTTGGAGACTTTTTTTTTTTGTAGGAAAGGTCTTTCTTGGTAGGGGAGGGAGGCTGCAGAGCAGCACTGAGGAGGAGAGAAGAGAGGGGAGATAAGGAGAGTCGGGGAAAAGAAGAGAGAGAGAGAAGAGTGAGGGGGAAGACAGGAGAGAGAGAGAGAAGAAAGGCAGAAGAGGGTGAAAGAGAGAGCGATATATATATTTTTTTAAAGACAGAGTCTCTCTTTGTCACCATCAGGACAGTCCTGTGGTGTCATAGCTCACAGCAACCTCAAAGTCTTGGGCTCAGGCACCCACCACAATGCCCAGCTATTTTTTAGAGGCAGGGTCTCGCTCTTACTCAGGCTGGTTTTGAACTCCTAAGCTCCAGCAATCCACCTGCCTCAGCCTCCAGGCATGAGCCACCATGCTCAGCCATACTTGGAGACTTTAGTTCCTCACTTTCAATAATCAGACAGATTATTGATAGATCAGACCGAAGACCAAAATGAAAATAGTGGACATGAACAACTCTATAAACCAATTAGATGTAACAAATATGTACAAAAGATCCTATCTAACATTTGCAGAACACAAATTCTATCCACCAGAGGCATGTGCCATTAAAGACAAATGCTCTTGTTTTAGCCACTGAAAAGTTGAGGAGATGGACATGAATAACCAGAGAATACTTTCATATATTTTCTTACTTATGTTCACTTCCCTGAACTAATCATTTATGATGACACAAAACGAAAGGAAAAACAATGCAATTCATACTTTCTTTTTCTTTTAGTCTCCACCCATCAGCAAGTCAAAGACAGTGTTGATAAAATGTACAAGTACCAAGAAGTAAGGGGGGGGGGGCGTCGTGGTGGCTCACACCTGTTGTCCCAGGGCTGTGGGAGGCCAAGGCCGGTGGATTGCCTGAGCTCAGCCGAGACCAGCGGAAGACCACCATGAGGCACAATGAGCCAGAGTAAGACCCCATCTCTACAAGAGCAGCAGCAAAAAAACAGCTGGACCTTGTGATCCCAGCTACGTGGGGGGCAAGAGAACACTACAGGAGGAAGAAGTTAAAAAAAAAGAAGAAGTAACACAAGAAGTCAAGTAATGCAAAATTAATTAACTTTTGGGCAGCACCTATGGCTCAGTGAGCAGGGCACCGGTATCAAGAGGGTGGGTTCAAACCTGACCCGGGCCAAACTGCAACAATAACAACAAAAAAAATACCCAGGCGTTGTGGCGGGCGCCTGTGGTCCCAGCTACTTGGGAGGCTGAGGCAAGAGAACTGCCTAAACCCAGGAGTTAGAGGATGCTGTGAGCTATGACACCACAGCACTCTACCAAGGGCAATAAAGTGAGACTCTGTCTCTAAAAAAAAAAAATTAACTTACTTTTTAAAAAGAGTCAAGTTGGGTTTACACAGCATTTACACTGTTCTGGTAAAAATGAACTATATATGCAAATATAAGCTACAAAATACCAACAATTCTACATAAAAGTTAAATGCTCTTATGTTTGCATTTAAAACAGGTGCAATGCACCATCTATAATATTTGCTAACAATCTGGAAGGCAAAGGCAGAATTCCTTGAACTCAGGATTAGGAACAAGCCTAGTAAGAAGTCTATACTAAAGTCTGTAAAGTCTATCCAAGTCTATACTAAAAACTGAAAAACAGTTAGGCATGGTGGTACATGCCTACAGTCCTATCTACTTGGAAGGCTGAGGCAGGAGGATTGCTTAAGCCCAGAAGTTTGAGGTTGCTGTGAACTATGATGGCACCATTGCACTTTACCCAGGGTGATAGAGCAAGACTATCTGCAAACAAATAAACAAAAAAAAAATGACATTGCACAATATAAAGATGAACAGTAAAATTCACTGTTTAATAATTTAAAATATTTAATTGTTCTTTATTCAGAATAACATTTAAAAGTAAACAAAAAAATACCATAAGTTGACAGAAAGACTGCTGAAAAAAGCTTAAAATTTTTATTTTGGCTTGGCACCCATAGCTCAGTGAATAGGGCGCCAGCCACATATACCAAGGCTGGCGGGTTTGAACCCGGCCTGGGCCAGCTGAACAACGACAACTGCAACCAAAAAAATAGCAGGGCATTGTGGCAGACACCTGTAGTCCCAGCTACTTGGGAGGTTGAGGCAAGAGAATCGCTTAAATCCAAGGGTTGGAAGTTGGTGTGAGCTGTGATGCCACGGCACTCTACCAAGGGTGACAGAGTGAGATTCTGTCTCCAAAAATAAACAAACTAAACTTTTTATGTTTTACTACCTTTAACAACACTTTCTTCCCTGCTTTTCTTTTCTTTTTTTTTTTTTTTTTTGGTGGGGAGTGGTCTCACTCTGTCACCCAGGCTATGGGAGTGTAGTGACATCATCACATCTCAGTGCAACCTCAAACACCTGGGCTCAAGCAATCCTCCTGCCTCAGCCTCCAATCAACTGGGACCAAAGGCACATGCTACCACGCCCAGTGAATTATTCTTCTTTCTTTTTTTTTTTTTTTTTTTTTTTAGAGATAAGGTATCACTCTTGCTCAAGCTGGGCTCAAACTCCTGGCTTCAAGTGATCCTCCCACCTAAGCCTCCCATAGTGCTAGGATTACAGGCAATAGCCACCTCTCCAGCAATTTCTGCATTTTAAATAAGAGGCGCTGGCTCAGTGCCCGTGGCTCAAGTGGCTAAGGCGCCAGCCACATACACCTAAGGTGGCGGGTTTGAATCCTGCCTGGGCCGGCCAAACAACAATGATAGCTGCAACCAAAAAATAGCCAGGCGTTGTGGGGGGCGCCTGTGGTCCCAGCTACTTGGGAGGTGGAGGCAGGAGACTCGCTTGAGCTCAGGAGTTGGAGGTTGCTATGAGCTGTGATGCCACAGCCTATACCCAGGGGGACAGCTTGAGGCTCTATCTCAAAAATAAATAAATGAATAAATAAGGGGTGGTGAATTTTCATTTTGCATTGAGCCCTGCAAACTATATAGCTGAGGCTGAATTTTTTCAAGAAAATAAACATAAATCTGGAATGAACTTTAACAAACATTTGTCAACATTCATATGTAAGACGCTGGGTTAAAAGCTGAGGCTACAAAGATAAATAAGGGGCTCATATCTAAAAGGGGAGATAGTCATATAAACAAATAATGACATGTGACAAAGCTATGGAAACTCAGAGGAAAGATCCTAAGAAAAGCCTTCATCATGGAGATAGCAGCTGAGCTAAAAAAGAATTTCCCAAAGAGACAGAGTAAGAAAGCATAGACCTAATAGATAATAAGACTATGTACCAAACAAAATGTGTTTATTAAACTTTGATAAATTTTTTAGGACCACGGAATAGAACGTACAATAATGAATTGGGAACATAAGCTGATGAATACATTTGTAGAACTAGCTGAGTTTATACGTCAGCTAAAATAAGCCATAAATTTATAAGCAGAAGAGTGACACAGTTTCTGGTTAAGAATAACTTCTGCAGAGCAAAATAGAGTGGAAAGGGAAAGAAGATGAGTCATAAAGTAAATAATAGTAATTAGCAGTAATAGTAAGAAAGCTTTTTTAAAACGTTACTGGGGGCCTTATCAAATAATTCTGGTAGGATGAGAGGGCTGTATTAAACAGTTAAATGGATTTTTCTTGAAGAACCTCTCAGATTCAATATGCTAATAACCACTATAAATCTCTGCAACATATCCCAGATTTAACTAAGTCAGTCTCTTTTGCCAGCACCACTTATCAGTATTTCAAAGAACTGTAGGAAACCCAAGTTTTTTAACACTGTTCTATAAAACAGAAGGCCACCAATGAGTGAGAAAAACAGAAGGCAGTAGAGAACTTAAGGAGATAAAATAATAACAAATGTGAGGAATAGGAAAGAAAATTGATTAGAACACTGCCACACTATGTTAAGGACCTAACTAAATATATAAAATATCAATCCACTAGTTTATACAATTTGCAGATATTAAAACTCATGCTAGGTCTGAGATTTACAAAATGAATATTTCAATAGAGTAAGAAACACAACAGGTATGGGAGGAAAGGATAAAGCTACAAAGAGGCAATATACAGAAATTAGGAATAGGTCAGAAAAACTAAAAAAAAAAATCAAAAATGTTAATATAGATAATTTAGATTTTGGTCAGAAGTAGAACTATTCTAAACGATATGAGTAGTTATGCCAGGAAAGTATAGTAGGATATCACTGGAATACAGAAACTAAGGAATAATAAAGTGTTAAGTGACCTTCAATATTATGCTTCCAAGTGCCTGATATGATGTTCAGAATCACATCAAATTATAATGAACATAAATGAATGACCTAGAGGTTCCTAGATGGAAATGACAAGTCAGATAAGAAATACAAACAGCAGGGCACCAGTCTTAGAAGATAAAGAATTTTAGCCAGGCCAGGTGGTTCACACCTATAATCCTAGCATTCTGGGAGGCCACAGTGGGTGGATTCCCCAAGCTCACAAGTTTGAGACCAGCCTGATCAAAAATAAAAATAAAAATAGCCCTTCTATAAAAATAGCCTGGCATTGTGGTGGGCACCTGTAGTCTCAGCTACTTGGGAGGCTGAGGCAAGAGAATCGCTTGAGCCCAAGAGTTTGAGGTTGCCATAGCACTCTACCAATAACAAAGTGAAACTCTGTCTCAAAAAAAAAAAGAAAGAAAAGAAAAAGGAGAGAGAGAAAGAATTTTAGAGGAAGATAGAAGGCAGTGTATGAAAAAATATACATTTGATTTCCTGGTTTTGAGGAAACAGGTAAAAAGGAAATAAGCTATATTCTCCTGACTAGTACCATTAGGAACCAGGCCACACAATAGGAGGTGAGCAGCCACTGTGAGTGCCAGAGGGCCAGTGAGGGAAGCTTCATCTGTAATTACCACTGCTCCCCATCGCACATCACTGCCTGAGTTCTGCCTCCTACTAAATCAGAAGCGGCATTAAATTCTCATAGGACTATGAACCCTACTGTAAACTTCACATGCAAAGGATCTTGACTGCACACCCTTTATGAAAATTTAACGCCTGATGATAATGAGTTGGAGCTGAGGCAATGATGCTAGAGCTGGAGAGTGGCTGCAAATACAGATTATCATTAGCAGAGAGGCTTGACTGCAGAGAGACCACAATAAATCAATTGCTTGCAGACTCATATCCAAACCCTACCAGTGCATGGCAAGTAACAAGCTGCATCTGATAGCAGGCTTTATAGTGGCAAGACAGTTGATGATGTACTTCAATTGTATAGCTACATGTGGTGGCATGCTTTGAAAGTCAGAATCCAACACTTTTTAAGTTCACACATGGCCTGCCCGTTATTTTATTTACTACTTCTATCATTGCCTCTTTCCTGCATTGTGGGCTTGTCTCAGTCACAGTTTCTTTTTTCTTTTTTTTTTTTTTAGGGACAGACTCTTAGTTTATTGTCCTTGGTAGAGTGCTATGATGTCACAGCTCACAGCAACCTCCACCTCCTGGGCTTATTCTCTTGCTTTACACTCCCAAGTAGTTGGGACTACAGGTACCCACCACAACATCCAGCTATTTTTTTTGTTGTAGTTTGCCCGGGGCCAGGTTTGAACCCGCTATCCTCACCACTCACTGAGCCACAGGTGCCACCTACAGTCACAGTTTTGTTAAGTCAAAAAGCTAAACCTAGCAAAAACAAGTAAAAAACAAATATAGCTAAAGAGCTTCATTGAAAAAGAGTAAAGAATCAGTGATCAGACAGGAGAAGACTCTAAGACTATTAACAAAATGAAAGCTACATTTAAAAGAAAATGCCAAGAGTCCTACATAAATTATAGGTTCATTGCAACAGGTGATTCACATTCCCCAAGCCTGCTTTGTATATCATATGTGACAACTAACTATCCAACAAAGCCATGAAACCTTCAAAACTGCTTTGCCTAGGCCATGTGTATTGGCTCACACCTATAATCCCAACACTCTGGTAGGCCAAGGTGGGTGGATTGCATGAACTCACAAGGTCCAGACCAGCCTGCCCAAGAGAGAGACCCCCATCTCTAAAACAAAATAGCTGGGGGCAGCACCTATAGCTAAGTGGATAGGTTGCCGGCTTCAATGTATGTGGCCGGTGGGTTCGAACCAGCCCAGGCCAGCTAAAACAACAATGACAACTGCAACAACAACAACAAAAATAGCCAAGCACTGTGGCGGGCAACTTTAGTCCCACCTTCTTGGGAGGCTAAGACAAAAGAATCACTTTAGCCCAAGAGTTTGAGGTTGCTGTGAGCTGTGATGCCCCAAGTACTCTACAGAGGGTGATAAAGTAAGACACTCTCAAAAATAAATAAATAAATATAAATAAAAATTAAAAAATAGGCTTGGTGCCCGTAGCCCAGTGATTACGGTGCCAGCTACACGCACCAATGGTGGTGGGTTCCAACCCAGTCTGGGCCAGCTAAACAACAACTGCAACAAAAAATAACCAGGGCTCGGTGCCTATGGTTCAAGCAGCTAAGGTGCCAGCCACATATACCCAATCTGGAGGGTTCAAATCCAGCCTGGGCCCACCAAACAACAATGATGGCTACAACCAAAAAATAGCCAGGCGTTGTGGCAGGTGCTTGTAGTCTCAGCTACTTGGGAGGCGGAGGCAGGAGACTCGCTTGAGCCCAGGAAGTTGGAGGTAACTGTGAAATGTAATGCCATGGCACTCTACCCAGAGCGACAGACTGAGGCTCTGTCTGGAAAAGAAAAAAAAAAAAAAAAAAGCTGGGTGTTGTGGCAGGCACCTGTAGTCCCAACTACTTGGCTGAGGCAAGAGAATCACTTAAGCCCAAAGAGTTTGAGGTTGCTGTAAGCTGTGATGCCATGGTACTCTACTGAGGGCAACACAATGAGACTCTGTCTTAAAATAAAATAAAAACCTGCCACATGGAGACCAATCACCCTGTATTAAAAGACAAGCCTGGCTCAGCGCCTGTAGCTCAATCGGCTAAGGCGCCAGCCACGTACACCTAAGGTGGCAGGTTCGAATCCCCAGCCCGGGCCCGCCAAACAACAATTATGGCTGCAACCAAAAAATGGCTGGGCGTTGTGGCGGGCGCCTGTGGTCCCAGCTGCTTGGGAGGGAGAGGCAGGAGACTCACTTGAGCCCAGGAGTTGGAGGTTGCTATGAGCTGTGATGCCATGGCACTCTACCCAGGGGGATAGCTTGAGGCTCCATCTCAAAAAAAAAAAAAAAAGACAAGCCTTTGAGAACTGTTCAAAGAATGAAATGTGAACACAAAGAAGAGAACCAAATATTGAAGGCCACCACTTCATCAAATGTGTCTGCACTAAGAGCATTCTTAGTGGCTAACCAGACTGCTAAAGCAAAGAAGCCCTTTACTGAATGGTGAAGAGCTGATCCTGCCTGCTGCTAAGATACCTGCCATAAACTTTTAGGAGAGGATACACCAAAACATATTCCTCTTACAGCTACATTATAACTAGAAGAACTGATGAGACAGCAGAGGATATTGAGGCACAATTGTTGGGATTTATGAGTCACAGTGGTATGCAATCCAGTGTACTAATGCTGACAACAAGGCAACGATGCTTACTTTTTGGGCAGCGCCTGTGGCTCAAAGGAGTAGGGCACTGGCCTCCCATACAGGAGGTGGCAGGTTCAAACCCAGCCCCGGCCAAAAACTACAAAAAAAAAATACAATGCTTGCTTTTGTGCAATATATTTTTCAGGAGGACTATGTTATGTGTACTTCTGTTGCCAACCAACACCACAGCCGCATAACTAGTGAAGTCTTTAAGTCAGGCATTCTCAAACTATAGCCCCGCAGGCCACATGAGGCCTGCCTAGAACATTTATTCGACCCACTGGGTGTTTTTGCCGCCACTGCCTGTCCTGCTTAGCAGCCAACTCATCCCAGGGCCCACAGTCCAGCCCTCCAACAGTCTGAGGGACAGTGAACTAGCCCCCTGTTTAAAAAGTTTCAGGACCCCTAGTTTTAAATGTTTACACACCAGGAAAACAGAATTGGTCATTTTGTGTCAGTATATGTACTAAACGGAGCCACAGGCACCGAGCCATCACTTCTTAATAATATGAGTCTACGCACAGTGTTACCCATAGACAAATGCTGGCTAGCTAAAAAAGTCATAATTTAGTCACCTGAACTAAATAATGTTTTGTAGGATGTGATTAAAATTATCAACCACATTAAAGTACATGTCTATTAACTCATGTCTATTCGCCCAGCTCTGTGAGATGGACATAGAGAACACACATCATCTCTTATACACAAGGAAGATGGCTTTCCAAAGGTTCATCACTGGCCAGAGTTTCTAAGTTACAAGAGCTGCTCTAGAGATTCTTTCAAAAACACAGTCACCACTGGCAGCACATTTCAGTGACACAGAATGGGTTACAAAACTTGCTTGCTGGCTCGGCACCTGTGGCTCTAGTGGCTAAGGCGCCAGCTATATACACCTAAGGTAGTGGGTTCGAATCCAGCCTGGACCCGCCAAACAACAATGATGACTGCAACCAAAAAAAATACCCAGGCATTGCGGTGGGCGCCTGTAGTCCCAGCTACTTGGGAGGCGGAGGCAGGAGACTCGCTTGAGCCCAGGAGTTGGAGGTTGCTGGGAGCTGTGATGCCACAGCACTCTACCCAGGGAGACAGCTTGAGGCTCTGTCTCCAAAACAAAAAAAAAAAACTTGCTTACTTGTGTGACATTCTCAACCTGCTCAAAGAACTCAATCTGTCACTTGAGAGGATGACAACTGTGTTCAAGTTAACAGATAAAGTGTCTGCATTCAAACCAATACTGGAGTCTGGGATGGGTGGCTCACCCCTGTAATCCTAGCACTCTGGAAGGCGGAGCTGGGAAGATCTTTGATGCCAGGAGTTTGAGACCACCCTGAGCTAAAACAAGACCCCATCTCTACTAAAAATAGAAAAAAGCAGCTGGGCCTTCTGCCTCAGGCAGATAGATGGCTTGAGCTCAGGAGTTCAAGAGCAGCCTGAGAAAGAGCAAGATTCCATCTCTACTAAAAGTAAAAAAAAAAAAAAAATAGGCAGGCATTGTAGCAGGCACCTATAGTCCTAGCTGCTCGAGGGTGGCTGAGGTATAGGAGGATCCCTTAAACCCAGAAGAATCTGAGGTTGTTGTGAGCTAGGCTGATGACATGGTCCTGTAGCCTGCAGCAACAGAGTGAGACTCTGTCTAAAATAAAACTTAAAAAAAAAAATTAATTAACTTAAAATTTCTTTAAAAAGGGTGGCACCTGTGGTTCAAAGGAGTAGGGCGCCAGGCCCATATACTGGAGGTGGTAGGTTCAAACCTGGCCCCAGCCAAAAACTGTAAAAAAAAATTCTTTAAAAAGCCAATTAACAAAGATTTTTGACAGAAATTGAGCCAGAGCCTTCTTCCTCTCAGATGGTGCATGATCAACATCTCAACTTTCAAGTGTTCCAGCATTACTTTCCAACCATAACCTGGCTTATTCACAAATGAACTGTAGATCGAGGATCCACAATCCTCTAAATAAGCCAGGTAAATCAATCTTTGTGCTAGAAGTGGATCAACTGCTTGAGATCATAAAATGATGGTAGCCTCAAAAGTCTGAGACAATTCTCAATTAAAGTCAAGGTAGAAAATCCTGAGATTGACCCAACAACACTGAAAAGCCTACTTCTATTTCCAACACCCTATCTTTGTAAAGCAGGGTTTTCTGCAGCAATAGCAAACAAGATAACAGAGTACACTGGACATAAGCAACACACTTTGGATTCCTGTTTTTCATCACCCTCAGATGGGCCTTTCCAGTTGCAGGAAAACAGGCTCAGGGTTCCCACTGATTCTGCATTATGGTGAGTTGTATAATTACTTCATTATGTGTTAATGTAATAATAACAGAAATAAAGTGCACAATATATGTAATGTGCTTGAATCACCCCAGAACCATAGCTCCTAGCCCCTAATCTGTGGAAAAATTGTCTTCCGTGGGGCTGGGCGCAGTGGCTCACACCTGTAATCCCAGCACTCTAGTAGGCCGAGGCAGGCAGACTGCTTGAGCTCAGGAGTTCAAGACCAGCAGGAGCAAGAGAGAGATCCCACCTCTTAAAAATAATAGCCAGGCATTATGGCAGGCGCCTATAGTCCCAGCTCCTTGGCTGGGGAAGGAAAATCACATGAGCCCAAGACTTTTGAGGTTGCTGTGAGCTATGACACCATGGCACTCAACCCCAGGGAGACTGAGTGAGACTCTGTCTCCAAAACAAAAAAACTGTCTTCCAGGGTTGGCGCCTGTGGCTCAAGTGGCTAAGGCACCAGCCACATACACCTGAGTTGGAAGGTTTGAATCCAGCCCTAGCCCGCCAAACAACAATGACGGCTGCAACCAAAAAAATATATATATATAGCCGGGCATTGTGGCAGGCGCCTATAATCCCAGCTACTAGGGAGACAGAGGCAGGAGAATCCTTGAGCCCAGGAGTTGGAGCTGTGAGCTGTGATGTCACAGCACTCTACCCACGGTGACAGCTTGAGGCTCGTCTCAAAAATAAAACAACTGTCTTCCATGAAACAGGTTCCTGGTGCCAAAAAGGCTGGGAACTCATGCTCTAGGGGATTTAGAATAATGATTCTCAAACCTTTTTCTGCTCCAACATAACTGATACACAGAACATAATTCTACTACAAATGAGGTGGAACACTAGAATGAGGGAGCAGGGAGATAAGAACAGCTTATAAGACCTTCCAAAATGATTATAAAATACCTTCTCAAGGAAGTATAATCCTCGTATATTGAAAATCACTGGTTTAAAGTGGTGCTATCAGAAATGCTTGAATACAAGTTTTAAACACAAAAATGTTTTATCTGTGCCAGCCACATACACCAGAACTGATGGGTTTGAATCCAGCCTGGGCCTGCCAAACAACAATGGCAACTACAACCAAAAAATAGCCGGGCGTTGCGGCAGGCGCCGGTAGTCCCAGCTACTTGGGAGGCTGAGGCAAGAAAATCGTTTAAACCCAAGAGTTTGAGCTCTGTGAGCTGTGACGCCACAGCACTCTACCAAGGGTGGCATAGTGAGACTCTATCTCAAAAAAAAAAGTTTTATCTGTATAATAATCAAGTACCTACCAAATGTTAATGCAGAGTTCAAGATACTACCAAAAAACAATACTACACATTCCTAACAAAAACTCTTAACATTTTTCAGTTTTAAAAAAAGACATGGCCAGGCGTTGTGGTGGGCGCCTGTGGTCCCAGCTGCTTGGGAGGCGGAGGCAGGAGACTCGCATGAGCCCAGGAGTTGGAGGTTGCTATGAGCTGTGATGCCATGGCACTCTACCCAGG
>CAUYQV010119756.1:0-34094 GCA_963574575.1 Galagoides demidoff | reverse complement strand
GGTGGCAGTTCCCTTCCCCATGCCCTGCTCGGCTGAGTTGGCTGGGGCGCCACTTTTCTGGTATCAATATCTCACAGCAACCTCCAACTCCTGGGCTCAAGAAAGTCTCCTGCCTCAGCCTCCCAAGTAGCTAGGACCACATTGTGGTGCCTGCCACAATGCCTGGCTATTTTTTGGTTGCAGCTGTCATTGTTGTTTGGCTGGCCTGGGCTGGACCCGCCACCTTAGGTGTACGTGGCTGGCGCCCTAGCCACTTGAGCCACAGGCACCGAGCCCATATTTTTCCTTTTGTTGACCATGGATATTGGCCTGTAATTTTCTTTTCCTATAGTATCTTCATATAGTTTCAGTGTTAAGATTATGTTGATCTCATAGAATGAGTTTAGAAGTATTTCTTCTTATTCCTTTTTTGGAATATATTGAGAACTATTGGTGTCAATTCTTCTTCAAGTTTATTTTTGTATATATTGTGAGATAAGAATCTAATTTCACTCTTCTCCACATGGGCATACAATTTTACCAGTGTCATTTATCAAAGAGAGTGTCCTTTGCTCATTGCATATCTTTGTACCTTTGTCAGATCAGTTGACCAAGAGTATGTGGATTTGTTTCTGGAATCTCCATTTTCTTCCATTGGTCTATGTTTCTATTTTAATGTCTGTGCCATACTCTTTTAATTACTTTCCTTTGTAGTATATTTGAAAATCAGGGGGCATAACATCTCCAACTTTGTTGTTCTTAATTCAAAATTTTTTTGAATATTTGGGGTCTTCTGTGTTTTCCTATGAATTTTAGATATTTTTATATGTATTTCCTTAAAAAACACCATGGAAATTTCAACAACCAGTTGGGATGGCTTTCAGAAATAGGAACTTTTAAATGGTGTCAATGTTCAAATTTATGAACATTGGAAATTCTTCTATTTATTTTTATCTTTTAAAATTTGTTTGGTCCATTTGTATTGTTCAACATTCAAATCTTTCACTTCTTTGGTAAAATTATTCCTAAGTACTTTAATATTTTTACAACTATTCCAAAAATATAAGAAATGGGAACACTTCCATACTCATTCCCCAAGGCTAGCATCACTTTGATATCAAAGCCAAAAACACTACAAGAAAGTAAAAGTATAGGCCAATATTCCTGATGAACATAGACGCAAACATCCTCAACACAATGCTAACAAACTAAATAGTATATCTTCAGTTTAAAACTAAATCTATACCACATATTCTGAAATCTATAAAGCAATAGGAAAGGTAATCCCATATTTATTAATGAAAATGATATAGAGATAGAGCTTCCAGTCAACACTCTGAGTGATCTCATAATTGTGTGTGAGAAATTCCCTTACTTCTGTGCATAAGAACCTTGCTTGCCAGAAATATGATTTCTAGAGAAGAGCACTGAATGTGTGTTACCTCTCATTTCTCAAACCCACCCTGATACATTGTTCATGTATTGGTTGGTCTTAGTTTATTTTTATCATCATTTTGTCCCTACATTCTTCTCCTAATATAAGAATTCTGAAGTCTCTTGGATTTGAAATGACATTTAAGATTTTCCATTGGCTTTTGCCTATAATTACTACTATACTTACTATTGAATGGATTCAGGAATAAATCTCTGAAATATACACCACCATTCCTGTCACATAGCCATCTTCAGTTCTTCATATCCGAAGCCACACAGGGAACATTTTCTTGATAGCATATCAATTATGCACTCAACATTGTAGGAGATGCCAAGAGCCAGATGACATCCGAGCAAGATGATCTGCAGCTGAGGCGTGGACCTTGGGCCATTCATCCACAGGAGTTCGTTGTGGAAGAAGAGCCCGAGCCCTCAGCCCATAGTCATTGTTAATTTCTCCCCTCACCTTTATCATTCCCTTTCAATAAAAGGCTGGTGCAGAGGTTGCTCGGGGCTACCCGGAAAGTAAGGGCTAGCTCGCCTTCCACAAGCTTGTACTTCTAATCCGCCTCTCGCTTGGTTTCTTTCTGTGCTAACTGAGACCAGGGCCATAGGAGCCCAACAGGTAGCGACACAACATATATTTACTCCAATAACTAACTACGTATCACATTGTGTATCCAGGATATGGCTGCCAAGGATTTTGTCACAGATCAACAATAATTTACTAACTTTAAATATGCTTAAAACCTTCAAAGACTGTCACTCTAACATTTTTGCCTTCAAAACTTTCTACCCCTTACATTTTAGTTGAAACTTTAACTCACAAGTCAAAGAACTTTTCACAGGGACTGGGAAAAGAACCCTCTAAGAACCTCTCCACTGTCATAATGGAGCAAGGAGCACCAGTAATTTCAAAGTTGTTTCCTTTTGTCTTATTAAGACATCATAGTTTCCAGTAAGAATAGTCTCTTCTAGTAAACAAGGCAAAGTCCTTGAAGAAGTGCACTCCTATCTTCTGCTGAGCTTTTCCCTTCCCAATAGCACCACAAATCCACAAACTTGTAGAAAATAAAAGGTAGCAAAAAAGTGGAAGCTTGCATTTTAATGAGGAATCCTATTATACTTCCTCGGTTTTGTGAACTCATGATCCTTTGTATCCGTTAACATACAAAAGACTCTGCAGTGATAATTCCGTAATAGAGTTCTCTAGTTGTTTCTAACTTGCAAGGACATTTTTGAAACCATCACAAATCATGTCTTGTCAACTCCTACTTTCTAAAAGTATAATTCCAAGAACTGTTAATAGTAAAGTTGCATTCTTAACTACTTATATATATTTTAACAGGGTAATGGTTTAAAATAAAGATGGCTCATCAACCCTAACCAACATGTGGCAATTTATCTCAGCATTGTATCATATTCAAAGGACATACCAGGCAAACATTTGCCTACTCATCCACTCCCAAATAGGAATCAAAATTTAAATATATTATATTCTGTTGATTAAAAGCCCATTCAAATATTTTTCTTTACTCAAATTAACATTCATTCAAAATTTCCCTCTTTTTTAATCTCTTAAAGCATTTTTTTGCTGTTTTATTCTCTCAGTCCTTCATCCAAGAGGACATATTCTCTGTCATATATAATATGTAAAAAAAATTAAAAATCTAACTCATGATAACACTTTAAAGATTAGATAATGATTATAAAACACTGATTATTATATTATTTAGCACAAGTTATTCATACATAAATTGTATCTATATATATATATATCTATAGTATTATTATAGTTTTTAGAGCAGTAGAGTTTCTAATTCAATTACACTAAATGAAATTGAAAATATGACAATTGATCATATTAATAGTTTTAGGAAATAAATATTTGAATATATCTCAATTGCAGAAGAGTAAGATTCCTTTTATCTTCCAGTCTATAATAGTTACTATTTAGCCATTATTCAGAATGCATTATGTTGGATATTGTGTAGAGATAAATCAGAGTAAAGGACAGACCCACATGAAGCTCATGGTTTATTCTATAAAATAAATAATACAAAGTTAGCAAATAAGAAATAAACAAGTGCAAAATCCTAAGAAGGACATGTAAAGGGTTCTGTGATTGAGTATATGAATTAGAATATTCACAGATATACTATTAAGGAATGCTAAAGCTCATAGATAGAACAAGTCAGAACAACAAGGGTGAATGGTGGGACCACACCTATGGTGCATAATGCAAGGGTACATGTCAGATCTATTGGTATAGAGTATAAATGTGTTAAAACAATAATTAAATGAGATGGGTATATAAAGAAAAAAGAGTTCAAAAAATAAAAATAAAAATCACAATAGCATAATAGAAAGATCTGAAAGTTAAATTGTTATACATTTCCTGTTAGTATGATGTAATTTATTATAGTAAAATCAATACTACTATTAATGTAATGACTTTAGAGAATTTTCTAATCATGAAATATATTCATAACTTGAATAATAGTGTCATGTAATACTTAATCACCAATACTTTAATATGTCACATATAAATAACTTGCTAAGATTTGTTTTATTCCTGAATGTCATAGTTTCTCTGTTCCTCTGTAGTTGGAGATCAGTGAAAAGTGGTTCATAAAATACATCATTTTTGTCAATTTCTCTTGGAGATATTTTCATCCATTTCTTTGAGAGCCAGCAATCAGCTATCAATTACATTGAATTGTAAAAAAAGTAAGGCTATTCAATATAAAGTCACCCTGCACAGAAATGTCTAAATATTTTGGCTTTATTTACTGCAACACAAATATTGCCTTTCTTCAACTTAAAATAAACATAGAAGCATCAATTCACATGAATATTATCTATTTTTTTCTAAATGTTTTAGCTGTCTATCGTCTTAAGAATTAGACAAGTCAAGGTAACAATAGCCCAGGAAATCTCTGGGTACTTATCTGAAAATGTTTTTGTTTCTATCACCCATTTCTTCAGTAAAAATATACTAACTTCTCCATACACATAGACTCACTCATTTCCTAGATAACCCCCTTTTTCTTATTATTTTTGAACTAACATGATGAGAAAGTAACAGATACAGGTTCTTTGGCTGATAACATTAAAGGAATAAAACCAAATTTTTAAATTTCTGTTACATATTGACTCGTTTGGGCACTCTGGGAATATTTGTTCCCCATTTTCCTTTTTTAGAAAAACAAGCCAGGATAAATCACATGTCTAAGATACAAATTCTTATATTTCTGAGAAAACGCAGCTATAGATGTCATCATGAGTAGGGACTTTTATAGTGTCATAAAAATTCAGTGTCACTATAAATTTATGCTGCTGAAAATGTCGACATTTATGTCAACTTCTACAAGGACATATTTTGAAATGATACTAAAACTTGATGCAGCAACTTTTACTTAGTTAAAAAGTGAGATTACAGAACAAAAACATTTACTCTAATTGCTGCAGTTGTCAATATGGATAATTAATTTTTAACATTCTCAAATCATATAAAGGTTTAATGGGTACTTAAAAATCATATTAGTTAAAGTGAAAAAGCATGAAAACATGTCCATGTATTATTCAAATATAACAATTAATTGATGCATATTATGAGTATTCATTTACACTGCATTTAATTCAAAATTTTAATACCTGATAAAAATTATGAACAATGTAAGCATAAGTTGATGCTTATTTAAGAATTATAGATAATCAGCAATTATATCAGCAATCTATTTTCACTCAATTTGTATTCCAGGGCAAGCATGGTTACTATTTTGATTAATGAAAAATAAGAAGCTTTTATATTAAGATTGCCCAAATCCACCAATTCATGCATAAGGATTTTCCTCTTTTTAGCAATGTAAGTTCCTTTGCAATGAAGAAGAATAATCTCATTAGGTGGTCTGTTTTTGGCAACTACACAAGAACCAAAAGAATATCACTCTCAAACTTCACATCTAGGTCAGAAAAGCTGCTATGGACTTATTGGCATATTTTGACAGTACTAGTGGTAGATGGGAACCAGCAAGCATGGGAAAGTTCAAACCAGAATCTTTCTCTTTTTCTTTTCTTGATAGCTGAGCAACTTGACATCTACCAGGGAAATCAACCTTCTCCTAGGAAATAGCCTGTATTCAGAATTAGAAACGAGCTCTAGGCTAACCCTGGAAGACAGATTTGCTGCTCTTTGTGCTCAGACACCATGTTGTAGTTTTTGCATATGAGACGCAGCTACATGAGCCCTTCCTGAGGTCAAGTCCTCATATTTAACCAAGTTATAGGACCTGGAGAGTTGTATTGTTCCTAAATTTCTATGTTGAAAATCTGTTGCTGTGAAGTGGGTGTGATAGTTTTCTTAAATAGGATACCTGAACCACAGTACTATAAATATGTTACTGGTAAATTTGTACCTGATTTTGCTGTGTATTTGAAGGCATTCGGATATAATCCATAGACTAAGTTTCTTGCCTATCTGGAATAGAAAAAGGGTTCCAAGTTGAAAGCCACTTTCTGGGAGCTTATGAAGTTGCCCAGATTTCCCAAACTAAATCATATATCTCTATGTAATAAAAAGGAATCAAGGGCTATAACTTCCAGGAAGATATCATAGGTAACATTTCCTTATTTGTGTCACAAGTATAACTAAAAACCGTGGACATCTATTCTATATAAGACAAAGATAAGAAGCCTCTGGAAGGTGGTGTGAAGTAGGCAGACACTCTAGGGTGGTTAGGACAACAGGAACAACATGATGGTGACTTCCCTGGGCTTTTGTTCTGCTCAGTATATTCTAGAGTGTGTCTGATGTAGTTGACAACCTGGGACTGATAGGGGTGTAGGAAAAAGAAAAGGTCCGATAAAAGACTGTTTTCTCTAAAGAACAAACCAGAAATGGTGGCAGCCTATTAAAACAAACAAACAAACAAAAAACAACTTGTAAATGGTTAATTATCCTGTTCTTTTCATAGGTAAAACAAAAACAAAATAATTAAAAAACAAAACAAAACAAAACACCTCTGCCCAATCTCCAGGGGAGGGAGAGTTCAGAGAAGGCATAGCAGGAAGCCAAAACTTTCACACCCAGGGAGTGGAGAAAAAGTCTCTTCTTTCCCACCATGGTATCAATGAAGACCATGTGAGAAGCCTGGACTTCCACTCCCCTCAACAAGAATGGGACATTTCTCTTCTTCCCTGTTTGGGAAAAAGCTGAGTAGAGAGTTCAGAGCTTAAAACCTGTGCATAGATGTTTGAAGCTGACACTATTCACACCAGCAAAAATGATGGAAATAACTCTGTGACCATTGACTGATAAAGAAAAAGTGTGTTTTATTAATGCAATGAAGTATTACTCGGCTATAAAATGAATCAAATACTGATACATGTTTTAACATGTACATACTTGAAAACATTACAATAAGTGAAAGAAGCCAGACAAAACATTCGCATGTCATATGATGGTACTTAGATTAAATATCCAATTTAGAAAAGTCCAGAGAAATCTGGGAAGCAGAAGAGTGGTTATCAGTCACTGTGGAGCAGGGAGGATGGTGAATGGTTCCTTAATGGGTATATGTGTGGGGATTCCTTTTGGGTTGGTAAAAATGTTCTGGAACTAGATAGCTATGAGGGTAACACATTGTGAACCTACTACTGTGTTACCTTGGAATCTGAACTTAATCAATTCCAGAACCCCATTCGAGTTCGAAATCATTATACTTCCAAAACAATTTTCCCCCCTTTAAAATAATAGAAGCTGAATTAATCCATTCCTGGGTCCCACAAACTTAAATTTTCAAAATGATTTTAAGGTAAAATATTAATAAATAATCATATTTGAATAAAATGTAAGTTAACAAAATTAAAAATATACAAACCTAAATATATAAAGACTTACTTCAAAACAATCAAATGCTCAGTTCAAAACATACCCCTCACTGTTCAAAAACTCCTTTACAAATGTTTTGCTGCTTCCAAATTAGACCTGGCGGCCTCTCTGTGCATAACTACACTATGGATCCCAGTCCTTTTCTTAAAGTTCCTGAATCATCCTCTCCTGGCTTTAGACTCCCCCTTTTGAGCACTGGTATCAGGCATGCCCTTCACTAAGTCGTTGTGGAGGACCTCGGCTTTCTCACAATTTAGTCTCAGAAATCACATCACCAGCCAGCTGTTTTTCATTAATCCAAACTAAAATGAGTTTTTCCATGTCTTCCATACTTTTCGATCTCCTGGAGGTCAATGTCGCAACATCTGCTACTTTGCTAGCGTCTTTGTTTTTCTAAATCATATAAAAAGTTGATTTAGGCATCCCAAATGTAGGAGCGAGATCAGGCGCACTTTCATTCATAGTGGTAAGATCTGCAGCTCTAACAGCTTTCCTTAGTTTTTCTTAGTTTCCTCACCACACTTCTTAGGACCCATGATGAATACACAGAGTTGTAATTTTATTTAAAAAAAAAAAAAAAAAAGCACAAAATTAGCAGTGAAAGTCACACAAGATGCTTTCACCACAGCTTCTAACAGTGAACTGAATGACAAAGCACGTGAGTGGCCCTAGGGCTGGGGAAATGTAGGCACAAAGACAGACAGGAACAGTGTGCTGGGCATTCACGTTCCAATGCAGCATTTGGATTTTGGGCAAAATTTGCTCGAATTTTTCATTCAGATTCCAAGTTCAAGTTCTGAGGTGTTTGGATTCTAGGGGTAATACTGTAAACGGAACTGGTTGAGCACTTTAAAATAGTGCCGAAACTTGTATGTCGATTTTGCCACAAAAAAAAAAAAAAAAAAAATAAAATAGCAGACTTAAGTTATAAAATGCCAATAATTGCATTAAATATAAATGATCTAACTGTATCAATTAATAGATAGATAGAGAGAAAAGTGGCTCAAACGATATGACCAACTACATGCTTTCTAGAACTAACTCAATTCAAATATATTACAAAATTGCTAAAAGATAGATTTCAATGTGTGTGTGTGTGTGTGTTTACCACAAAAAAGAGATAAGTATGTTTGGGGTTGGAATTACTAATTACTTTGCCTTCATCATTCTACAATATAAAGATAAATCATCACATTGTAATTCGCAAGTATATACAATTATTATTTGTCAATTAAAATAAAAATTAAAAAATATAGTGATGCAAGCAATTTGAAAGTAAAATGACGGAATGAGAAGTATACAATGTAAATAATTAAAAGGAAGTGGGAGCTGCTATATTGTTAGATAAAATACTCTTGGGAGGGCAGAGAAAATTATCAGAGACAAAAATGGATATTAAATAATGAGACCAGCACTATTTCTTGAAAATTCTTTCTCTTCCCACGTATTCATCTTGGTATCTTTGAAATAATTGTCAGTCATAAATGCAAGGTTTTTAATTTTGGACCCTCAGTTTTAGTCTGAATAGGCATTTATCAATACCCTAGGGCACCATGAAATTGAATTTATATACCACATTATGGTATATAATTCTCCCATGCATCTATAGATGGACATTTAGGGTGTTTTTACTTTTTGGCTATGAGGAGTTATGATGCAGTAAACATTCGTCTGCAGTGTGAGGGTGAACGTATATTTTTATTTGCCTTGTATATGTAACTGGTAGTGGAATTGCTGGATAACATGGTAACTATATTAACCTTCTTTGATACTTCTCAGCTATTTTTCAATGTGGCTTCACCATCTAAGAACCCCACCATCGATGTATGAGGGTTCAATTTCTTCCTATCCTTGCCAACATTTGTTATTGGAAACAACCTGTGTTTTTCCTTATAGCCAGTATAGTGGATATGAAGTGGTATTTTATAGTGATTTTAATTTTCTTTCTTCTGACAACTTGAGAATTTTTTCATATGATTGTTAGCCATTTGTATATTTTCTTTGGTCAAGAAGTTCAATTTGTTCACCCATTTTTAAAAAAACATTGTTTTCTTCTTTTTGTATTTTTAATTCTCTCTTACATCTTTTAGATAAATGTTTTTTAGTAGATATATGATTTATACTTATAGTCTCTAAGATTATAACTTTTTATATTATTGCCTTTTGAAGCTACATATTGTAAAGTTTGCAATTTAATTAGTTTCAAAGCATTAGCTATTTTTCTTTTACAGATTTCACTTTTGATGTTGTGTCTAAGAACAAGACTGAACCAAGACCATTAAGATGTTGATGAAAGTTTTCTTCTAAAAGTTGAATAATTGTGGCTTGTATACTTACGTCTATGATCTATTATGAATTAGTTGTTGTGGGTGCTGTAAGTTTTAAGAGTATAAATTCACATTTTTCATGGACATTCATTTATAATGGCATAATTTGTTAAAATGGTTGTCTTTTCCTGTGACCTTGGTAATTTGTCAAATATCAACCTATCATCACTATGCAGGCTTATCTGGGGATTCTCAATTCTATTCCACTGGTCTGTATGTCTGAATTATTCCAATACAACTTTCCCTTGATAACTGTAGCTATATACTACAGGAAGTATGGTCTTTCAATTTTTCTGCCTTTTCAAAATTGCTTTGAATATTTTAGGTCCTTTGCATTTCCAAATAAATGTTGGAATTAGCATCTTAATTTCTTCCAAAAACTATACTAAGATTTTGATAGGATTTGCGATAAATTTATAAATCAATTTGGGCAGAATCACTATCTTACAGATATTGAGTGTTCCAATCTGGAAAATGTATTAACTCTGTTTTTGTTTAAATATTCTTGAATATCACTAATGACTATCTTGTAGTTTTGAAGATATAAATATTTAACTTACTTTATTAAATTTATTTCTAAGCATTTTATTTTATTTAATACCTTGGTTGAAGTTACTTTCCTAATCTCATTTTAATAGAGTTCATTACTAATATATAGTTGTACAACTAATTTCTGTATGTTGATCTTATATCTCATTACGTTGATGAACTAGATTATTAGTACTAGTAGTTGTATATAACTTTAGATATCCTACATATAGAATCATCATTTGTGAATAAAGGCAGATTTAATTATTGCTAGTTTGGTTGTATTTTATTTTTTTATTACCAGATTGCCCTGACTAGGACTTGTACCACAATGACAAATGGGCGTAGCAGGAGTGAAGAGCTTTACTTAATTACTGATCTTGCAAGAAAAGATCACCATTAACTATGATAGCAGCTGTAGAATTTTCACAGATGACCTTTATCAGGTTGAAGAAATTTCTTATTTTATTTTATTTTATTGTAGAGACAGAGTCTCACTCTATTGCCCTCAGTAGAGTGCCCTGGTGTCAAGGCTCACAGCAACCTCCACTTCCTGCGCTTAGGCGATTCTCTTGCCTCAGCCTCCCGAGTAGCTGGGACTACAGGCACTTGCCACAACGCTTGGTTATTTTTTGTTGTCGTTTTGCAGGGGCCAGGTTCGAAGCTACCACCCTAGGTATATGGGCTGGCGCCCTAGTCACTGAGCCACGGGCGCTGCCCGGAAACCTTTCTATTTCTTCTTTATTGATAGTTTTTCTTAATCATTAATGAGTATTGGATTTTGTCAAATGCTTTTTGTGCATCTAATTATTTATTAGAGAACAGTTATTCAGAAAGTGGAAACTTTTCACTATACAAGAGATATTAATTGGTAGACAACTTCAAAATCTTATCTGTAAAGAGATGAAATACCTCTGAAAATAGAAAATACAAACACACTTAAAATTAATAACATGGATGGAAGAATACATACTTATGCTTTTTACATAACAGTCTATATTAATGATTTGAAAAGAGTACAAAAGTAGCCCAAATTTGTGTTTAAAACACTTTAATGTAATAAAGAACCAGAAGTTTTGCTTGTTATAGGATGGTAGTCACTAAACTTACCAAGAACTTGGTATTTCCGGCTACTCAGAAGGCTGGGGCAGGAAGATCATGTGAATTCAGGAGTTTCAAACTGCAGTGAGCCACTTCCTTTCAGCCTGTGTGACAGAGACAGACCCTTGTTTCATAAAAAGTAAAAGCAGAAATTCCATGAAAAAAATACAATAACAGATTTTTTTAAAAAACCCTCAATGGATGGATTTAATAGCCGTTTGAGACAAGTAGAGACTTGGTGATTAGAATAACATGTCCAGATTGAAGCACAAAGGGACAAGAAAATGTACAGTATAAAAAAAAATAGCAAGAGACATAATATGAAGAGATCTAAAATTACATGAAATTTATGAAGCGATCTAAAATTACATGTAATTTATGTCTCCGAAAGAAAGTAGAGAGAAAATTGAAGCAAAATTTAAGGCAATAAGGGCCAAAATTCTGAAAAACAGATGAAATATGTCAAGCACAGATTCAAGAAACTCTAGGAAGCTAAAGAAAACCACATGAAGGTACATCACATAAAACCTCATGGATGGTTCAGCATATGAAAATCAGTAAATGTGATACGCCACATTAACAGAATGAAAGGCAGAAATCATATGGTCCCCTCAATAGATGCAGAAAACATCTTAAAAAAATTCAGCATCCTTTCTTGACAAATATTCTCAACAAATCAGGCACGGAAGGACTGTATCTCAACACAATAAAAGCTGCATATCACAAGCCCATAGCTAACAGTGTACACAATGGCAAAAAATGTGAAACCTTTGTCCCTAAGGTCAAGAAGAAGACAAGGATGCTTACTGTCTATTGAGCATAATACTAGAAGTTCTATTTGTAGCAAGTAAGCCAAAGTAAGAAATGAAAAGCATTCACATTAGAAGGAAAGCATTTAATTTGTTCCCACTGCAGATGTCATGATATTTTATGTGGAAAACCCCTCTACAAAAAAAAAAAAAAAAAAATATATATATATATATATATATGAGGACTAATAAATGAATTCAGTAAAATGTGAAACACAAAATCAACAGACAAACATCATACAGTTTCTATATACAAATCAACATACAAACATCATACAGTTTCTATATACCAACAAGAGACTACCTGAAAAAGAAATCAAGCAAATCCTAGTTACGTCAACTACAAAATAAACTAAAATACTTAGGCATAAGTTTAAAAGTAAAAGATCTTAACACTGAAAATTATGAAACATTGATGAAAAATTGTAGAGAATACAAATAAATGGGAAGATATTGCATAGTTATTAATTAGAAAAATTAGGATTGTTAAATTGTTCATACTATCCTAAGTGACCTACAGATTCAATGACATCTGTATCAAAATTCCAGATGAAGTAGAATGATTTTGAAGTATTTCTTCTTTTTCTATTGTCTATGAGGTTTGGCATGATCTGTTTTTTGAAATTATATTTTATTTTTATTTACAAATATTAGTTGTCTATTTTTTGAGACTTTGGAAAAAAAATAATAAGTTAACTGATGACTTCATATTGAACCTCAGAGTGAAAGCATTCTATGATAGACATACTCTTATCTGACAATGTGAATGTTACTTTTTTTGCATTATTATTATTATTGCTCATATTTCATTGCAGCAATCATCTGATTTCTTTTCTGAATGTATCTTTGTTTGTTCTTTATGAGGTTTTTGTTTCTAGTCTTTATCTTAAACATTGTTATTGTTATTAAATCTTAAGCCTTTCTAATTTTGTGAAGGCAAAAAGTGGAAACCAAATGAACACATGTATATGTATAGAGAAAAATTAAAAAATTTTAAAAAAATCCAGTAATAATTTTTACATAAACAAAAAAAATTCTCAAAAGCCATATGGTACACAGGAGACCCCGAGTAGTCACAGCAATCCTGAGCATAAAGAATAGACATAGAGGCATCCCATCATCTGATTGCAAAATACTCTATGAAGTTAAGGTAATCAAAACAGCAAGGTAGTGGCATAAAAACAGACACATAGACAAACGAAATAGAATAGCAAGCCCTGAAATAAATCTACTCTTTCATGGTCAATTGAATCTCTTCAATAAATATGATGAGAACATACAGTGAGAAAAGAAAAGAATAGATGTCAAGAATGGATGTTGGGAAAGCTGAGTACCCACAAGTAGAAAAATGAAATTGGAACCTCATCTCACACCATATACCAAATCAACTCAAAAAGGAGTGAAGATTTAAAAAATAATACCTGAAATGATCAGAATAAATATGAAATTTCTTTTAAAAAATTAACAATAAAGTTAACATATGATCTAGAATTCCCACTACTGACTATATATCAAAAGAAAATGAAATCAATCTGTGGGAGAGATAGCTAAGCTCCAATGCCAATTTCAGCATTATTCACAATATTAGGAGCTAAAGGTTGGAGCTATTGGGGTGATATTTGTTGGTCAATGGATATAAATTTCAACTAAACAGAAGGAATAAGTTCAAGAGATCTATTGTTGAGGCCCAGTGTGGTGGCTCACATCTGTAATCCTAGCACTCTGGAAGGCCCTGGTGGGTGGACTTAGTTCGGGAGTTTGAAACCAGCCTGAGCAAGAGCGAAACCTCATCTCTAAAAATAGCCAAGCATTGTAGGGGGCACCTGTAGTCCTAGCTACTTGGGAGGCTGAGGCAAGAGGATCTTTTGAGGCTGAGAGTATCAGGTGGTTGTGAGCTATGACACCAAGGCACTCTACCAAATGTGACAAAGTGAGACTCTGCCTCAAAAACAAAAACAAAGAACAAACAAAAAAATGAAAGAAAAAAGAGGTCTATTGTGCAACACGGTGACTATTATTAATAACAATGTACTGTATGTTTGAAAATTACTGAGACTATATTCTCAATGTTCTCACCTCAAACAAACCTTCAGTAGTCCACTCCAGGAGATATACATATTTTAAAACATCATGTTGTACATCACAAGCGTATATAATTTTTGTCAATAAAAAATAAATTTTAAAATTTATACGAGGTGTTCAAATTCAAAACCAAAACAAAACAGAAGACAACAAAGAAAAATAAAGTAGCCTGGGAAAAAGGGAATATCTTAACTTTATATTAGCAACAGTAGTGATAGCTGACTTATTAAAAAATAAAAATAATAAAGCCAAAGGACAATAGAATTGTATCTGGTAGATTCTGGTACAATTCTATATCCAGCAAAAAATATTCTTAATAATGAAAGTAAAAAAAAATATTTCCAGAGAAACAATATAATGTTTAGTGTCTTTTTTCCTAGCCTGGCTAAAATGTATAAGGCATTAATAATGACAAAATAAAAGCAGGGTATGTATTTGTTGTGGTCAAAATACACGAAAATAACAATTTACTGGAAAATTGAAATAACAATGATATTTCATCCTCAAAGCACCATCATAGAATGTTCTGGGGAGATTATACCATGGTTGAATCTCCTTTCGTTAAGCCTTTGTTTGATTCAGCATTAAATAGTTTCTCTCCATAACCCAGCTAAGTCCTGATTGCTTTACATTGAAACTGGTGGCTCGGCTCGGCCCTGTGGCTCAATCGGCTAAGGCGCCAGCCACGTACACCTAAAGTGGCAGGTTCGAATCGCCAAACAACAATGATGGCTGCAACCAAAAAATGGCCAGGTGTTGTGGCGGGCACCTGTGGTCCCAGCTACTTGGGAGACTGAGGCAGGAGACTCGCTTGAGCCCAGGAGTTGGAGGTTGCTCTGAGCTGTGATGCCATAGCACTCTACCCAGGGGGATAGCTTGAGGCTCCGTCTCAAAAAGAAAAAAAAAGAAAAAAAAGAAAAAAACTGGTAATAGTAAAAGAATATCGGTTGGGTCTTTGCCAGTTCTCCACTTCGAGTTTCTTTTTATAATTTCTCCCCACACTTATCCACTGTTTTGCTAACTACTTTAGAATACTTGAAGAGTCAGAGCAAAAGAAAGATAAGGGGGAAAAAAAAAACCCAAAACTGTCCTCATATACTTGCACGATTTCCCTGTGACCTGTGTGTTCTCCTTACAGGCAGAATATCCAGCCCGACTCTCCCTTCCAAGGGCTCATTCATAGATTCTCTGGATGTTCTATAATTCTCTCTTCCTCTCTTCTTTCCTAGAATTTCTCTTTCAGCTTCTTCCTTCTATGTCTTCCTATCCTTTCTTGATGATGCTTTTAGAGTCTTTTCCCCAAACAGACTAGACAATCCCCATGTATTTCCCCCCTAAATAGATTAGTTTACTTCTTGAAAGCACCACATGTGCCTGGGTGCTTCTCATAAACCATAATTGTTTGTCATAAACCACACTTCTTAAAAGAGATATTCTCTTCATAAACATATTTCACTTCCTCCATACTCTGATGCATTTTTAGTTTTTAATATTGCTGAGGGTTTCAAGAATTCTGGAATTTTCTATAGTAATTACTGTATGTATATTTCTTTTCTATTTATTTTGCAAGTTAACTTTCTCACATCTTAGTATCCACCAATTTTGATATCCTATTTTCTTTTCTTTCTTTCTTTTTTTTGCAGTTTTTGACCGGGGCCGGGTATGAACCCACCACCTTCAGTATATGGGGCTGGTGCCCTACTCCTTTGAAGCCACAGGCACCACCCTTGTTATTCTATTTTCATTAGTTCTCTCTATATATCTTTGAACGACTGAACGAATAATTATTTTAACTCTGATGTAAGAATTTCTAAATACTTTCTACATTAAATATAGATTTTTAAGTATCTTTAACCCAATGCAAAATATAACCCAATGTAATTTGATTTAAATATGGTAAGATGTTCATTTTAAGACTAAGAAACGAAAAATTATGTCTTTTAATTTTACTTACAACTAAAATATATGTCCCTCTTAAAAATAGGCATCAAGGAATAGTGACAAAGTCTGGACAGAAATCCAGATCCTCTTAATAAAAGAAATTTTATACTTGAGAAACAAAAGAAAAAAGAGTTTGGCAAAGTTGGACAGGCTAGACATGAATCCGAACTTGTGATGCATAGTCAAAGTAAGGCTATTTTGAGTTTTGTCGATCATTATAGTCAAGTAATTGTGACATAGTCCCTCCAGTAAAGAGCAGCTTTAAGTACAGTAAACCTATTTTACACATCAGTGCGTTAAAGAGCATACTTCTATAAAATACGATTGTCATGGTTGTCATCATATCTCTGAACAAAAGTGGAGAAAGCTATAAAGAAGAAGTTTACTGAGCATATCATAAGGGGTGGGAGAAGGGGAAGACATTTCTTACAACCACCGCATATCCCAAGGCTTCACATTCAGGCTTTAGCTTGTGACCATTGCATGAACTTTCCTTCACAGGTCTGTTTACCACAACTAACTTCAAAGAAAATTTCAAAATCCATATTAGTATCAATTTTTATTTGTGAAACAAATGAAACCTCACAATGAGTCCCTGCAATTCTGAGGTGTCTGTGCTGACATTCGTAACTCCAAGAGTGTTCTATAATCTGAGGATTCCTGAGTGGCTGATGAAATAATGATTAATACATTTACTGCTGCTCTCAAATGCTAGAAAATGAAAGTGTCTGCCATAAACCCTCACCAAAGCTGATATCTTTAGATGATAATTTTCCTCTCTTCTGAAACCCTAGACCCCAGCTCGACATTATTTTTGAAAGAAAGAAAGGCTTACGAAATGTTTGACATTCAGAAGATTCCCTCCTAATTTTCAGGGCACATGCATTGTCTTCTATATGTATTATGAATTTATTTCAAATGGGGAAGGATACCTTGCATAATGAGGCAAAGCTTTGAAACAAGATGGTCTTGTGTGTAAGGCATTGTTCTATTTTTTGAAACTGTAGTTTTGTCTTAGTTACACAGAAAAAAGGAAGATTTAGAAGCATGTAAACCAATAATAGTTATTCAATCTAAGCTGTAAGGGTAAGTTACTATAGGCACTGGAGGTTGACATGGGATATTGTATTTGCATATATACAGTATATGGAAAACTAGTCTACCATTTTATAGAGCAGCAATCATATTTAGCTTAATGTCTTTTAAGTCCCATAAAATGATATTAGGAAATTTTGCTATCTGGATGGTGAGCAATCAAAGCTGAGATGTTAACTCACTAGTTTGACTCTTCAGGCTTCATTAAATTGGAGATATAAATATGCCAGATCAACCAAATGAAATTGGAAAGCTCCTATTTCTGGGTTTAGAGTAGACTGAATGTGTTTGGTACCTTGTATATTTGTGGTCGGGTACAGTGCTTGCCTACTTCGTGATTGCACGGCCCTTTCAACAAGAATCAAGATTAGTAGACGCCACTAATTCTTAACTTTATACCACTATTCTTCTCAGAAGCTTATAAAATAGACGTTCCCCGACTGTATTTTGTAGCTTGTTAATAGCATTTCAGAGCTAATCTGTGGCAGGACTGTGGGGAAGTCTGGAACAACCCAGGAGTCACAACGGTCCAATCATCTAACTCTCATAACCTATAACCTGTATTTTGCCATTGAGTATTCGGAGTTGGGAAGGTCATTCTCAGCAACCTTCTTTGGAACTCACTAACTGATCTTCAAAAGGAGAAATACTGATCTACAATGAAATTAAAATATTTCAATCATTTACATACATAGGCCAGAAACAAAGTAAAATTGTGTTTTATACTTTTTAACGGGTCGGGTTTGAACCCGTCACCTCCGGCATATGGGGTTGGCGTCCCACTCCTTTGAGCCACAAGCGCCACCCAGTCTTTGATACTTTTTAATGGGTTTTAAAAATACTTAAATGTTGTGGAGAATCTTGTTATAAAAATGGACAATATTTCCATTGTGTTCTGGGGATCATTACTCATTTTCCGTTTACTTTTCTACGTCTACTCATAACTAGGGAAAACAAAAGTCATTTTAAAATGCTAATTCTTCCTTAAAAAGTCTTTCTATCTAATGAATTGAAATGTTGGTCTTATTTGTTCTGATAGAGCCATCGCTTGGGGGTAACTACATGACTTCACGTGACCCGTACATATTTAATACTATGGGCATTAATGTCCCTTCTTGATGCCATAAGCATCTGTGTGATGATTTGCAGGAGAGACTGAAAAGGAAAAGCAAATCCTTATACATTACTGAGAATGTGGAAGGGGATAGATGTGGCCCTAAAATCCACAAATGGAAACTGTGCAATATTAAATGAAAGCATCAGTCCTACTAAGCACCATACACTGTCTCACCATAGTTAGTTAACTCTATTTTTATAGAAAATATAAACTTGCTCAGTTTTAAGAGATATGTCAACAGTCAAGCCTAGAAATAAAACCAACATGTAAAAAAATTTTCTTTGAAAAATCATACTCCAAGTTCTAAAATAATACATTTATCAATGCCAGTTTATAGGCTGGAGTATGTTCAATAAATGGGTATTATAATCCTGATCTGCTGGAGTGTGTTCAATAAATGGGTATTATAATCCTGATTGATCTCGGTGAATTGTCTTTATCCTCTTAAAACATTTCAAATCATCTCTTTGTCCATCACCAAACCACGTGCAAAGGACGTCGATCAATACCATTGAATAATTGTTATTTGGGAAGGGTCTTTTTCTTTTTCGTTTCTTTTTTTCTTGGGAAGGGGGAGGTGTATTTTTGGTTCCCTACAAATGTTTGAGCTTATTTCAAAGTAATTATAGTTAAGAAAAATTGACTGGCATTCATAGTATTTATGAATAAAGCAGATTAATTTGGTAAAAGTTTTAATAAGTCTTGCATTATTTTAACTTGTGATTTAGTTTTCTCAGAATTCAAAGTTCATCTGTTAGCCTCCATGGTTCAGGTTAGAATTAGCTGTCAAATCGCTGCATTATTTTTTATTTTTATTTTAATTTTTTGCAGTTTCTGGCCGGGGCTGGGTTTGAACCCACCACCTCCGGCCTATGGGGCCGGCGCCCTACTCCTTTGAGCCACAGGCGCCGCCCCTGCTGCATTATTTTTTAAACGAAAATGAGTTTTAATATAAATGTTCAAAGTTACATGCAATGATTGAGAAATAAATATACACAACTATTCTACCTTAAAATGCCTATCAGTCTAGATTTTTCCAAATTTTTTCTTTGACAGCTAAGTATAACACAGGCTAAAGAATCCTGTCCCCTCATTCTTCAGGGCACAGGGAGTTCAAAACCATATCCTGGTAGAAAAAAATATCTTCCCCTTATTTGCTTACTAGGAACATTGTGAGAAGACTCTTTTCACAGCTCAGAGCCATTATGTCCTGGAATGTCAATTGAAAGTTGTTTGCTTGGTTTCCAGTAGAGAGTTAGTTATTGTGTACCTGTCTGCACTGTTCTCGTTTTGAGTGACAATCATAGACCATTCTGCTGAATACCACCCCTGTCATTGTTGGCGTTTGCTACTTGACGATTTTGTCTTTTTTCACCTTCCCCTTTACGGGTGGATAGAAAAATCGGGTAATTCATCAGAAGAAATACAAAGTTAACTCAGCTTTCAAAACCCTGCCTGCTGTCATTTTCTATAGTTAAGATTTTTACCTGAAGCATTGAATGTCTCACCCTGACATCAGACTGCAGTAATTAATCATTAAATAGTGATTGAAGCAGTGGACCCCAGAAAATATCTCCATACACTACCATATGCTGGAGCCAGCTGCAAGCTCGTACTCAGAGAGCCGCAGCACAGAGGAGAACAGGGCCTGACAGTTCCCTGCTGTGAAGTCCAAGTACAGTGTGCTTCCAACTAAGGGCCAAAAACAGAGCGCTGGCTTGTGCTGACCTTCATTACCTGACACTGTTTAAAAGACAAAATGTCAGTGTTAATGTAGTGGAAGTTTAAACATTTAATCACATTTTAATGAGGACACCAGCATTTTTTTTCACACTTTACATTATTATTTTTCTTAGTTCTTTTTCCTCTTGATCAACAAAAACAAATCACTTGAGCAACATGTATCTGTTCACAGTAAAAGGAATTTTAAAATGGACTACTCAGCTAAAAAATTTAAAACAGTGAATCAAATCGAACATACTGTGTTATGAACTCTTTTTAGATTTTAATTAAGGAATAACTGGAGGGAGACGTGGGTGCTGTTTTCAAATACTTAAAGGGCCATTGTGTGGAAAAGAAAGTAAATCTGTTGTCTGTTTCTCCACAGGGAGTTAATAGATCTCATGAGTGGACGTTATTAAAAGATTCAACTCAATTTAAAGTAGAATTTATTAGCAATTAGAACAGCCTAATAATGCCAACAGCCTCTCTCATGAGGTAGGCAGCTTCCCACCACACACAGGGACTCCCATTTTATAGACATGTAGTGAGTTTATCCTAGGAATTTGGGGGTGGGTAGCAGGTGAGATCACAGAATATATCAAGAGCTTTAAATTCCAGTTTACAAACATTACCTACTACAACCAACTACAACCTACATAACCTTGCATGATTTTATTGTTTTGCTCAATTTAAGAATATATCCAAAATGAAAATATCAACCATTCTTATTTACTGAATATAGAGATAAGTCTTGTTTACAATGGGGATTTTATTTGTGCTGGAATAAAAAGTCTTGGCTTGCATTCGATATGTACTATCTTCATTCTCCCAACGTAAGATGTAGCATTCAAAGATTTTTTTTTTTTGAACCTAATCCTTCAGCGTCAACTGCCAAATTTATGCCTAGAGAAAGCTGTCTAATTGGGGGTTTTATTGTAAATTTGGTTTGTATTTTAAACAATGAAGGTCTACAAAACATTGTATGATTCAGAACTTGTGTCTTTAGATATTATTTTATCTCCATTCTGTAGATGAAGCAACTCCAATTCAGAATGGTTAAATAACAGTACCCAAGAGAGTGGTCAGAACGTTTGCATATAGAACGTTCTGCAATATTTGAGCATGAAACATTTTTTCATAGACTTCAGTTTATGCGATTTTCCTGCCAACTATTTTAGATATTCCCATGTAGAAATAATGCTTTACTCTTCCCAGATAAGAGCAAAGAACAAGGAGCCTCTTTGGTGGAGGGGGAAAAGAGGATTTTAATATGTTTAATCATAAATTTTTTTCCTAGAAACTGTTGCCTTTGCTTCTTTACTGACTTGATGTTAATACTAGAAATGCTTATACAATGATAAAATATGAGTTATTTACAAATCTATGCCCATGACTTCCTCATGCATGATGACATATGACATTAAGTGGGACTTCTCACGACCACTTGTGTATATATGTAACTTCGGTGTATAATTCCTTCTAACAAGAACTGAAGGACTTAGGTGAAAGGGGAAGTTGAGGTTATCTTTTGGTTTGCTGAAATATGATAGTTTTTCTCTTTTTTTTATAATGAGAATTAGATTCAAGAATGATTCACAAATGGAAATTATCTGAAATTATCAGATAAGACGTGTGAATACAAGCTCTTTACCAGTGAAAGGTCCTAGTCATGATGACCTTTAATATATTTTTTCCATTTCCTTTAAGATTAAAGTATGTTAATACATTATGCCTAATTTTAGATCTCAACTCTGTGTGAAATACTACTTGCTCTGTGCCACTACTTCAGCTTTTTAAAGTAACAGCTGCTTACTCAAAGATTGCAGTTAGTTGAAAATATATCTATGTTTAGTTTATAGCTTTGATGCCTTTCTTGGTGGACAGATGTCTTCAGTTTTCTTGTGATTTCCCTCCAAAATTCTATATTAATCCTTAAACCAAAAAGAATAAAGGGATAGCTATCAACGCTAGATTTCCCACTGAATAATGGTCTTTATATATATATATATATATATTTTAATATAAATATGTATATATTTAAAATTGATGCAGACTTAGATTTCAATTTTATGCTTTTGCAGACTTAGATTTCAATTTTATGTTTTTTAATTTCAGATTACTTTTTTGTAATATGCTCCTAAAATATGGATTTTTTTTTTTACTTCTAGCATATTGAGCAAAATGTTCCCCAAATTAATGGGAAGCATGAGCCTACATTTTTCATAGAGAATTAATGGTTTAGACAGGAGTAGGAACAGTAAAATGACCTGATTTAGGACTGAAACATCTGTTTTCTTTTCCATTCTAAGCAAAATTTCCTTGAAGTTAAAGATGTCAGTGTCACCAATTCTTCTCTTTTTAATTTTTTTGTTGCTTATTTATAACATATAGTTAAAAGTATTTTTAGATATATTATTTAAAAACAAGAGATCAAAAAGAAAAGCCTCAGAAGATCTCTACTTTTAGAAAATGCAGTTTGAAAAATTGGGGGCAAATGTGAAGGATCGCATCATTGTTACGAGTGAGGCAATATAGGAGGTTAAAAAGAAAAGTTAGCATTTTGTTTCTGTGTCAGTTTCTTTTTCAACTCATGAAATATGCAGCATTTATTAGAAAATGTAGCCTTTACAGCACTGAATAACACCTATACACTAAAGTAGGCTTCACACGACACTTCTGGATGCACAAATTTAAGCCCTTTGTGGGGCATAAATACAAATAGATACCAATTCAATGTTTTAAAAATTCAAGACAAAATAAGTGAACCTTCTTGAGAAGTACTATATGTCTATCTAACTTAATTTCACGTAAAAAACAGTTTCTTGGAAAACGTTCTACGTCTTTCACAGAATAAATGTGAAGCAATCAAAATCACTTTTAATTAAAGCTCTTTCTCAGTTCACTAAGGAATACTGAGAGAATGCCAAACTATATTAATGTACTTCATGATGGCTTTGACTATATTTTACAACTTGAAAAATTTTCATTTTTATGGTGCCATCAGCCTGCTACTTAATAGAAAATGTTTTATTGACATTTATGTTCTTTACCTAATGATGTGTATTTAAATGATGGCTGTCATCTTCGTTAGAAGTGACTATTGAAAGAGTAATAGGAGGGAGAATAGGAAAACCTGGTCTCATTCTAATTGAAAAAACTGAGAATATAACTGTGGGCTAAGTAGTTCACCAATTGGCCATAGGGTTTAATTAAAAATGTTATGTAGCTCTAGTATTTTATGATTATTTTTATTGTGATTTTTTTATGCTTACTGGCATATGAAACATAAATGTGTCTATGTTCTATTTTGTGTTTGTTCTTTTAAAAAGTACTAATTATTTTATTCTTTCCAAGACCTAAATTCATTAATATTTTCAGTCATCATTGGAAAAATATCAAGCTTGGCAACATAGAAGTTATCCCAAAAACATAATCTGCTAATATACGCAGCATTGACGAGCATATGCCAGTGAAAATTATTCAGAATACAATTTTTGTGTCTCACAAAAATCCTATTCCTTCAAAAATTATAGAATTGGAAGTTCTATTTAGCTTTGATGAGGTAATTTTTAGTATCATTAAACAAGGTAATCAGAAAAATATCCATTGCAATCACCATTTTGTCTCTTGTCAGCTTACGATTTGTGTCATTTTGTTCTTAAATATATGTATAGCATGTTTTTTGATGAAATTAGTCATTATTTATGTTATCCAAAATAAAGAATCTGAAAAACGAATATACTAAACATAAAGATATAACATTCAATCTTTACTTCTCTAACCAGCCATATAATATATAATAGTTTATTTTATGGTGAAGTATTTAATAGGAAACAAATACATTTACTTTTAAAAATTACCCCTTATATACTACATTTCTAGGGTGACCAGACGTCCCGCTTTTGGCCGGACAGTCCTGATTTTTAACAATTTGTCTCACATCCCACAGAGTTTTAAAAAAGCCCGGATTTTTGGAAAGAACACAGGAACAAGTGGGAGAACAGTAAGGGAATATATGGTTTTCAGCTGCCATGTGGCTATTTTGCCAGGATATGAGTTTTATATTATTTTTGTTAATTTTATAATGTTAAACTGTAATAATAAATAATTGTTGAGAAGTGATTATGGAGAACTGCTAATCAAAGTTTGCATTGTTGTCAGGCCCTGCCCCCTCCCCGCCCCCCATCAATGGTGTCCCACTTTACCAATGTTAAAATCTGGTCACCTTATACATTTCATCCTACTAAAGAATTTTTATTTTATTTTTTAAGGCAAGCATGTGATAAAGTGTATCCAGAAAGAGAAAAGCTTCCAGTTTAAGAAAGCTTCCAAAGCAGGAAACATTCGCCATAGGCAGGGAACAGGCCTCCACTGACAGGGCAAGTAGGAAAAGAAGCCCTGACTGAGGAAATTTTTTAATGTACTCAGTATGATACCTAATTAGAGTTTCTATCATTTCTTTAAGTATAATTAGGACTTTATTATCTTCTGAACTATGTCTTTACCTTGCATATAATGCCTTTGCTGCATGAATATACTGTTTTGTAATTATTTATTTTTGATATCTATGGTAGCCAGCTTTCAAAATGGCCCCCAATGGTCCTTATGTAATTTCACACGTAGCCTACACACATATTTTGATTGTAAAAACCAAAGTAACTTCTATCTTGCTTTCTTGACTTACCTGCTCCAGAGGAATCACCTGCAAAGCTGTAGGAAATCTCCAGCATTCCAGTACAGAGATCTAGGTGGAGAGAACTGAGCCTTCTAACCACCATCACCACCACCAGTGTTCCAGCCATGTGAGTGGGTCCCAAAAGATACTCTAAAGCGAAAACCTGTGACTTCCTAAAAGGACCGAAGTCACATCCACCCAGTGTAGCCACTCCTGATTTTTTGGCCCTCAAATACCATGAGATAGAATTAAGTGCACATCATTTAGTCATTACAGTTTTGAAGTGTGTTGTTAAGTAGCCATACAGAAGTAATATAATTTCTTAATTTGTATAAAAGTTTTGAATATTCATGGACTGTAATTTTTTTCCTATTATTATTACAGATACTTAGAACAATGCTTTAAAAAAAGTGGAAGCTCAACTGATGTTTGCTGAGTTTATGGATGAATGAATAAATTTAAAAGTGATCCTCTTGATGATGTTATAGTTTAGAAGGAGCTTAAGAAACAGTGAACATCTACTACTCACAATTAAAAGAAAGAACCCCTCAACATCAACTTAGTTAAAAAACTCTGAAATGCTATTTTAAGAAAATATAATATTAAATAATTTCATGCATCACAAAAACTAATTGAGTTACTTTGAGCAAAATTTAATATACTAGTAAACCTGCTCACAGGAAAGTTTACCCAAAATTAAATATTTCCCCACAACTATCTAAAGTCTTACATAGTTAAGGAAGTTAATTTGTAATACCTACACTTACATTTTTGTAGGTTGACATGCTTTTTGCTATATTCTATGTAGGGTGACCAGACGTCCCGCTTTTGGTGGGACAGTCTGGCTTTGTCCCGTGGCATTTTAAAAAAGTCCTGATTTTTGGAAAGAATGCACGAACGGGCCAGAGAACAAGAAAGGAATATACTGTTTTCAGCTGCCGTGTGGCTATTTCTCCAGAATATGAGTTTTATATTATTTTTGTTAATTTTATAATGTTAAACTGTAATAATAATAAATAATTGCTGAGAAATGATTATTGAGAACTGCTTATCAAAGTTTGCATTGTTGTCAGGCCCTGCCCTGCCCCATCCTCTGCCCCTACCCCGCCCCCGGCCATGTTGTCCCACCTTACTGATGTTAAAATCTGGTCACCCTAATTCTATGGCATAATTCACTTTGGGATCTCAACTTCCTAGGCATATTGATAGAAACAAACCAAAAAGAAATTTTAAAAAGACAAGGTTTGAATCAGTGCTATTCAGTTGTCAATTCTTCTAAATCATTAGAACCTCAAAACTGGTTTGAGTAATCCCACTTTAAAATAATACCTGTCCATTAACTGTAGTTTTAATATTTGATTCTATTTTATTGAGAGATATTCTAAGAATTAATCATATGTATTATGCTTCTAATATTCTATATATTTTATTGTATATCAATTTATTGGAATTGATTCTACAAATGAGTAATTCATTGTGGATCAATAGAAACAAAAAAAAGATTTTACCAGGTTTAGGTAGAAACAAAATTTTTATAAAAGATGTGAATGAGGACCAGGAGTAGACCTCTTACCTGAAAATGTTTTGAAAATAGTTAATTAGGAAATTGTTAAAAAATTATTGAGTTTTTTTCTCAGAATGCCTAACATATAGTATATATTTTAATCAATGATTGATTACACATGTTAATAACATTCTAAATTCTCATAGTACTCAATTCCCAAATACTCACAGACTTTGAGTATCTTTAAAAAAAGATTCCTAATTTTCAATAGACTCTAGTAGTATTTGTCACTGTCCTGATGGTCTAACAAGAACAAGCCCAGATTAGATACAAGACTCACACAATCAATGCTGTAACATGGGACAACTCATTTGAGTCAACTTCACATAAATACATCATTGATTTTTTTCAGATATACTAATCATAGCTTCTCATTTTAAATATGTTTGAGACCTTTTTTATAAATTAAATCTGGTCCATTTGATTCTATAATTTGATTATTTCATGATCAATATAAACAGGAATAGGAAATAAATTTACGGTTTCTTTGAAAGAGCAATTTGCTTAATGCCTGTTCAGAAGGAAAGATCACAAGGGCTGTAATATAAAAGAAAAGAAGTCACCAATTCATTTTATTGACTATAAGTAGACGCAATCATCTTAAGGTGGAGAATGAAAATAGAAGTGAGGAGAATAACATATTGAGAAAATAATTAAATTGGGGATTTAAAAAGTATAGAGAGTCATACATGATCCTTATAGATCTTCATAACTCTTCTCCAAACAAGCTTTTATCTTGCAGATTTCAAATATATTATTTTCTTCCTTACCTTTTCTCAGTCATCATAAAGAATAACAAATTGTCTGAAACTTTTTTATTTGGCAACTAAATATGAATAGAATCCCTCCTTTTGGTCTTTTTATTGTTCAGATGACAATACACAAATTTGCCAGTTAGGAACCCCACCCCAATAAGGAATTATTTATTTAGCTGAAACTTTCTCTCAATGAGGTTTATTTTGATTTTTAAGGAAGAAT
This sequence comes from Galagoides demidoff, assembly GCA_963574575.1. Lineage (NCBI taxonomy): Eukaryota > Metazoa > Chordata > Mammalia > Primates > Galagidae > Galagoides > Galagoides demidoff. The sequence continues at coordinate 6,849 of CAUYQV010119756.1, read as the reverse complement.
AATCATTCCTGTTTGTACTTATTTATACTTTGGAGTAGTTTAAATACACTCCTAAAGTCATGGGTTTTTTTCTGCACTGAATTGATTCTTTCTTTTTCAGGAAACTTTGTTCCTTATTTTTTTGGCAAAGAATATAGCTCAACCCACTACTTAATATCGCTCCGAGAAAATGACTACTTTGCATTAATTTGCTCTGCCAGCTACTTTACACATAAATGCTGTGTTTTTTAAAATTTTGTAACTATTGTGTTTATTCATTTATTATTTGGTGTCTGCTCATTGCAATGTCAGGTATGTGAGGTGAGAAGCCTTGTTTGGAAGTTTACCACAGCTGTCTATTTACAATAGTTGCTTTCTAAATATTTGTCTAATCAATGAAATGAATAATACAATCATGAAGAGGATAAAAACCAATTTAAATTTGGAAGTACAGTTATTAGTATAAAATATTCACTGTATTAATATTTAGAAGGGCTGACATTGGTGGGACTCACTACGCACAACATTTGACATGTAAAGCCTTGCCAAACTGTTAACCAAAACTCCAACTCATGTCATAATCACGGAAATGATTTCCAGACACTGACTCCAATTCTGGGTAGTCCCATCCTAGAATCCTGGAGGTGTTCTATTGGTCCTTGTACCTGACTTAACTTCTTTTTTTTGCAAAAGGATGTAAGAATAATATATCAACAATCTCTGTAACTGATTGTCCCTGATTTATTTTTTTAAAGACCTTGGGTGGAAATGTATTACAATTATCATTTCATTGTATTTTTAAAATGGAAAACTCTGGCCACAGAGATCTTCAAGAAAATCTATGGAAGAACTGGGATCTGAAGTTTTTGTGTGCAATTCCAAGGCACACAGAATTAATTAAGTGAAGCTTTTCTGTTCAAATGTGGAGAATCTGTAAGATGTTTGGAAACAACAGGAACTGAAAAGTTTACAATTTTATTTCTATTTTAAAAAAAAAAAACATTTATTTTTAAAAAGAGTACCTACCAACGAGTCCTGGGTTATGAAGATTAAATTAGTAACACAGAGCATTCTTATATTTGTGAGAAGAAGACATAAATACTAATCACATACTAAAACATAGTTCATTATTAAAAGAAAATGAAACATCTATGACATTTTAAGATAAAATAATTAATATTTAAGTACATACAGTAGACATTTCATTTGAACTTTTTAAAGAAATATATACCTATGTCTAAGACTCATGTTTAATATGCCCCTCTGGTGCCTCTTTAATAAAACACATAAAGTATAAAAATGTTCTCACTGTTCACAGAGTTTTACAATATTAGGTCACATTAGAGAAGATAAAAAAATACAATTTTCCTACATTTGAACTCCACTTTCTTCTTTCTGGCATTTTGATGAAAAGAATAACAATTGAACAATTATGAATTGTTAATTCATAATTAAATATATAATTCAATGTACAAAAGCTATAAAATTTATTATACATAAGTGTATAATGCAGGTATCTATATGACTCAATATCTGTTTCCGTCAGCCATTTGTGTTTTTAAGTACTAAAAATAGTACTTAAAACAATGTTTTAAGTATCTGTATTCAGTAACTTTCTGAGTGATTCAAGAATGGAAACCTAATCTTATCTTGCAATATAAAAGTAGAATTATAAAGCATTTACATGTTTAATTATGCACAATGTATATTTATTCAATCTAAAAACAATGTTAAATATCTAAAACCCTCGAAAATTAATAGAATGGCTTTCTCATCAGAAAATTTTCAAGAATCTGGCAGATGTTGGGGAAGATACGTATATTGAGAATTTGAGAATGGCTTTCTAATGACTTCAAAATATATAAAAAGCCAAAGTTTTTGTTTTTTTCTGAAACAAAACATAAGTGAAGCACTCCTCTCAGACTCAAAAAAACATACGAGAACTATGAACTAATATGTACATTCATAGCAAATTAGTAAGTGAGTGGCCCCCTCACAGAAACTTAATGGACATTTGCCAGTTCATTCACTGAAGTCCCTGAAGTTTCAGGCACAATCCTAACTACAGAGAACCCGTGAGTAGCAGTGGGAAAGACACACAGACATCTGATGAGTCAAAACTCATTCATCTCCGGGGTCCAAAGAGATGAGTCTTGCCCTGAATGTGTAACTTCAACTGTCTCCCCCTTTTTATGTTCTAATCTTCCTACTTTACACACTCATTGTCTGAGATAAGAAAACCATGTCTCCCAGGTCTGGCCTTATAATAAAATAACTAACAACAGGGAATATTGGATAAGAGGATAAAAATAGGACACCTGGGTTAAAAGAAAATCTATTTGTGGGAGAAACAAGACTTCCAGAAGTTTCCAAAAACTGGAGTCTAAATAGGTGGTCAAATATCTATTTTGGTTAACAAGGTCCTTGTAGCACCTTAATACATTCAAAATAACTTAAAAATTAAAATATTCGAATTTTGTTTTTATTTGGAGTTTCTCTGAATATAACATTGTTCCAAAACTGAACTAAGCATGTTATTGTTTTTTAAGAAGTAACCACGTGGCAAAATCATCATGATAACTCACTCAAATGAGAAATACTGTCCTATACTGGAAGAAAAGATGAAGAATGTAGTCTGGGAATTTGAAGTTGAGATACATTTAAGATGTCATATAGGCTACATATAAGGACCTGAAGTTCAGAAGAGGCTTCAGAGAGAGAAACAACGGGCCAACCAATTTTACGTAGGGCCAAGAAAGGACTCCTATATTTCCACTTCATCATAGGAATGACATAGCATAAACAAAATCTAGACGTAATATAAGGGATGTTTAATTGGTTCCCGAATTGTCCTGTTCTATAGTCATTCTTGATCATTATACTCAAACTTCTGTTAAAACCTCGAAGGAATTTTTTTTTATTGAAGGAGAAGAAATAATAAATTTCATGAGCAAAGTGAAAAAGAAAAAAAAATCCAGAAGCCACAGACGTCAACATAAAAACGTACACTGAGAATTTAGACACAAAATGAAATTATATCGAGAGGTACCCTTGGACTATAAGGTCTAGTTATTCCTAAAAATCTTTGGGGAGGAAATGGAGACTGAATTTCTCATAAGTTATAAAATTAAATAGTAAAATGGTTTTATTTTAAAATTGGGGGAAAATCATAACTCAGTAAAGAGAGAATTGGGGGGCATTTTAAAACATTTTAAAAGGAGAAAAATGCAATATAGATTTAAAGGAAAGATTTAGAAAGGTACAAAAAGTGAACGCTTATACCATGAGCGGGTTCCCCAAATAGTTGCATGTGAAAGTGTCATGTATGAAGGTACAAGCACAGTACTAGCGTGGCAAAGAGTAACAGCAAAAGTTGCCAATTAATCAATGAAAAATATTCTTTTTCTACAAGCAAATATAAATTGCTCCAGGAGCAAGATGGAGTCTAAAATACCTTCAGTTCTTAGATGAGTGATTAGTATGTGGTTGGCACTCAGTAAATGCCTCTTGAATTAGTATACGAACACAGAGGTATATAAATAAATGGATACATACACATACGGAGGAATATATAAAGAGAGAGATGAAAATTACTTCACTTTTGCTATGATATAAAAGTCTTATGCTGGGAATGGTGGCTCATACCTGTAGTCCAAGTTACAAGGTAGGAGGGTTGCTTAAGCCCAGGAGTTGGAATCCAGTCTGTGAAATACAGAAGGACCCTGTCTCTTAAAAAAAAAAAAAAAAAAATTGTAAGTGTTAGAGCCATTTGTGAACCATGTAGAAAGGGGCCATGAGAAACAAACAAACAAACAAACAAACAAATAAACCCAGGAGTAAACGCAGTGAAAAGCACATAAGCATTGTCTTAAACAGGACAATCACTTAAATATGTTTGTAGCTAAGCAATGCAGTAACAATTTTAAGAGATTTGAGCACTGAAACCTATAACTAAACTAGAAACGCTGATGATGTTGAGAGGGTTGATTGAACAAGATCTGCCTCTGAAGCGGCCTGGGCTGATTTGGGAATTGATCTGCTGTCTATGTTCCAGCAGAATCTGATTTCTTTTTCTTATCATGTCTGCCCTCTGTGGAAGGCACAGGGTGCCAATGCAGAACTAATCATATATTCTGATACATAACATTAAAACTTTTATTTTTTAATTAAAATTCAAGTAGCTAAAAGTGGATACAGTAGACAGTTGGACAGACTCTTTGGCAGAAGCTGTGTTGAGAAAAAAAAAAAGGGAGAGAGAGAAACAATTTCTTTACATGGCTGCTTCGGCTCTCTCTCCTCTCAGCCATTCTTGGTGCAGAAAGTGAAACTTTACCCCAAATGCATATTATTTGGAAACAGAAAAAGCTTTTTTTGTTGAAGGGTACAATGGAAAATGCATAAATCAACCTTCTCTATTTGGATGACTTTGGTAATTTGCATTCATCTGTTTAAAGAGAGATGTCTTTGGAGACTTCCTATTTTTACATAAAAATTACACTCAGCATCTCCCAGCCTCTTTTGTTCACTAAAATTAGATTTGCTCACTTATACAATTCTCAGGGCCTAATTTGTTCTGAGGGAAGTCACACGCTATTTACAGCTTGCTCTCTTCTCACTCACCTCCCCCCTAACCCTGGTCAAAAAAAAAAAAAAAAAAGACTTAAACAATAATATGGACGGCAGCCCCCACCATCACGAAGTATATGTCCTACTGATTCATGGTGTGCACTCCTGTGGACAAAAGGCCACCTCACTATTGCAAACCAGATAAGAAAAATTGGCAAAAAGTAAGGTTTGCAAGTACCGTGGGATTTTGTGAGAGTAATGATAGTGGCCTTCTGTATTAATGAGCAGTTAGAGGCCCATCCATGAAGACCACTGAATCTGTGCCTTCAGCAATTCTAGTCTGGGTTTTTGCATTAATGGAGTCCTGACTCTGATACTGAAAATCAGAGACTGCTCTGCTTATCCCGGCTGCAGTGTGGCATCCTACCCATTGGAGGGATGTATGACCACACTCTAACCTGGAAGATTTCAGCAGGACCCTTGCAGAGGGAGGTATACCGTCCTATAACAAGAAGGGAGCACTCCAAAAGATAATCAGAAATGAGCAGTGTAGAAACATTTAACTCATACTTCTGAGACAGCAAGTATAATACCTCTGCCATGCTCCCTCAGCCTTTAAAACAAACCACATAGTACAATCAAAATATCTAGAAATTTAGAGTTAATGCCCTTTACAGGGTGTGTAAAGTTGGGCATCCAGTTACATCTATCAAAGCCTCGAGGGTTTTCACATGTGGAAGAGGAATAATATTATGTACTGCATAGCACTTGCAAATGTCCCCATTTCAAATGTTCAAAGCAACAGGTCAGTTTCAGGGTCATGTGACCTACTAGTCACACAGCTCTTGGTGCTTACAAGGGTCCCAGAGGAGGTATAATGCTCTGTCGTTTTACCATAATGTATTTGCTTATGTATATCTTTGTATTTATCCTATTTAGAATTCACTGAGCTTCTTGGACAGGTAGATTAAGATTTTTTAAAATCTGACTTTGAGAAGTTAATAAGCAGTATTTCTTTTGAGTATATTTCTGGTCTTTCCTCTCTTTCTGATAGTCTCATCTTCCTGCATTAAATGGTGACCCACATGTCTCTGAGGCTTTTCTTCATTATTTTTTTCTTTCTGTTCTTCACACCGTATAATTTCTGTCAATCTGTCTGCCTTCAAGGGGGCTGATTATTTCTTTTAACAGCTCATATGTACTGCTGAGCCATGTTAGTGAGGTTTTCATTTCAGTGAGTTTCTCTTTAAACATTAGAATTTCCATTTCCTTGCTTTAAAAAAAATTAATTAATTAATCATCCTTATTTCAGATTGATATGAGGGTACAAAGGTTTAAGTTACATTGTTTTCATTTCTTTTTTTTTTGAGACAGAGCCTCAAGCTATCCCCCTGGGTAGAGTGCTATGGCATCACAGCTCATAGCAACCTCCAACTCCTGGGCTCAAGCGAGTCTCCTGCCTCCGCCTCCCAAGTAGCTGGGACCACAGGCGCCCGCCACAGCGCCCGCCACAACGCCCGGCCATTTTTTGGTTGTAGCCACCATTGTTGTTTGGCGGGCCCAGGCTGGGGATTCGAACCCGCCACCTTACGTGTATGTGGCTGGCGCCTTAGTCGATTGAGCCACAGGTGCCGAGCCAATATATATATATTTTTCACAGCAAACTCAAACTCTTGGGCTCAAGTGATTCTCCTGCCTCAGTCTCCCAAGTATCTGGGACTAACGGCGCCCACCATAATGCCTGGCTATTTTTAGAGATGGGGTCTTGCTCTTGCTCAGGCTGGTCTCAAACCTGTGAGCTCAGGCAATCCACCTGCCTTGGCCTCCCAGAATACTAGGGTTATAGGCGTGAGCCACTGTGCCCAGCCACCCTATAATTTTTTTTTTGGGGGGGAGAGAGAGTCTCACTGTGTCACCCTGGGTAGAGTGTTGTGGCATCACAGCTTACAACAACCTCAAACTCTTGGGCTTAAGTGATTCTCTTGCCTCAGCCTCCCAAGTAGCTGGGACTACAGGTGCCTACCACAATGGTTGGCTATTTTTTTGTTATTGTTATCATTGTTGTTTAGCAGGCCCAGGCTGGGTTTGAACCCACCAGGCCCAGTGCATGTGGCTGGCATCCTAACCACTGAGCTGTGGGCACTGAGCTATCCCTGTAATTATTTTTTATTTTTATTTTTTTTTTTGAGACGGAGCCTCAAGCTATCCCCCTGGGTAGAGTGCCATGGCATCACAGCTCATAGCAACCTCCAACTCCTGGGCTCAAGCGAGTCTCCTGCCTCTGCCTCCCAAGTAGCTGGGACC